>AYEL01066275.1:0-21622 GCA_000484575.1 Olivierus martensii
AGTCAGTCACAAAAGTCTACATACACCACCTAAAATGACACATTCATGCTATGCAAAGCAGATACGACAGTAATCATTACTTTAATATAATCATTTAGTGTACATGAGCATGTATTGCAAGTACAAAAGCAAAAGTAAATATACATTGTGCACAATTACTGAAAATGGGCTGCCACAAAAGTCTACATACAGTATGCAAATGTCCACACCAGGTGGTGTGTTATCTGATTTAAATAAAATTAATAGCAGTTGTCAAGAATCTTGGCATAATATAAATGTCGAGCAAGCATTCCACAAATTCCTGCTAGCAAGATGGGTCCTAGAACTGACTTATCGGCAGATTTGCGTAATGTGATAGTGAAGCTCAGAAAAGACGGCAAATCATACGGAGAAATTGCCAAAACTGTTGGGAAAAGTTGTGCAACTGTTCAAACTGTTATCCAGAAGTTCAACAACACTGAAAATGTGTTCAATAAACCTAGAACAGGCCATCCAAGAAAGCTAAGTGAACGTGATGCTCGGGCTATCTGTGAACAAGTACAAGCAAATCCTTGATTAAGTGCTCCAATAATAACAGAATATATCGCAGAGGCTACGGGCCAGTTATTCATCCAGAAACTGTACGGAGAGTACTATGATCTAGAGGTATGCATGGAAGGGTGCCACGAAAGAAGCCACTCATCTTTACAGCAAATCAACGAAAACGGCTTGAGTTTGCTAAAGAACATATTGGCAAGGATTCTGCCTTCTGGAATACTGTGCTGTTTACTGATGAGAGCAAGTACAATATATTTGGATGCAATGGGGGTGGTAAGGTGTGGAGGAAGGCAAACAAAGACATGCGAATGGTGAATCTGGTACCAACTGTTAAACATGGGGGTGGACATGTGATGGTTTGGGGCTCGATTGCTACATCAGGAGTGGATAAGCTGGTATTTATTGAGGGCACCATGGACAGATTTAAATATCTGAACATATTGCGAGAGAATCTGTAACCATCCATCCATGCCTTGCAGCTTGGGAATTCCTGGATCTTCCAGCAGGATCTTTCCTAAGCACACTGCTGTGATCGTGAAGGAATGGCTGCTGTACCATGTGCCACGACAACTCCATTCACCGCCCCAGTCACCAGACCTCAATCCCATCGAACATTTATGGGATGAGCTCGAACGACGTGTACGAAAACACAAAATTACCAATGCGCAGTCTTTGAAGGAAGCCCTGACGAAATCCTGAGACAGCATAACATCTGACATAACAGCAACACTTGTTTCTTCCATGCCTCAACGACTGGCGGCAGTTACATCAGGAGTGGGTAAGCTGGTATTTATTGAGGGCACCATGGACAGATTTAAATATCTGAACATATTGCGAGATTTATATGTTTCTTAATTACATTACTATACAATTATTTTACAAAAACATATTTTTTCCGTTCGTAGTATATTTATTTTTGAATTGTAGGTACTAGGTACCTCGATAGGCGCTCTGTATGTGTGTATTGTATGAGTCAGTGTGATTGCGTACTCATCAGGGCTGCAGTCAGTGCAGACCGAGTCACACTGCATAGTCAGTGTATTGAGCAAGTGGTAACCCGTGATATACGTTTTTGTGATATGTATATCGTGGGCTGCATACATTGCAGTCCGCACTACATATTTTAGCTACATATTTTATTATACGCACTACCTATTTTATTATAACTTTTTTCAGCCCTCCCACAAAAATCATTCACGAGTCGCCACTGCTTGCAATACATGCTCATGCACACTAAATGGTTATATTAAAGTAATGATTACTGTTGTAACTGCTTTGCATAGCAAGCTATTTTATTACAACTTTTTTCAGCCCTCCCACAAAAATCATTCACGAGCCGCCACTGCTTGCAATACATGCTAATGCACACTAAATGGTTATATTAAAGTAATGATTACTGTTGTAACTGCTTTGCATAGCAATAGCATGAATGTGTCATTTTAGGTGGTGTATGTAGACTTTTGTGACTGACTATACTTGAATAAAAGAAAAATTAGTAATTCTAAATGTCTTCAAACTGGCAGCTTTCCCAATACCATGGGGAAGATGCCATATCAATCTATAACATTTTCCAAATAAGAATAAGAGTAAATACCTTAATTTAACTTAATTAGATGTAACTGAAATTTAATTATGTTAAATCTAATTAATTGATTTTAAATTAAAAGCATATTAAGTTTAATTAAGTTCATTAGCCAATCCAAGTGTCTCTCCTGATCCTGGAGCCTATTTGACATCATCATTCTTCATGAGGCACTATAGAGTTCTGTAAGGTATGCCATATTTTGAAGTGTTCCATAGGGTCATTTTACCAGAACGGACATCTGCAAAGGCTTGGATGAGGTTTTCAGCAGACCATTTGCCACGGTCTGTTTTTCTGACATATGTGCATGCCATTTACTGCAATATTAACAGTATCCAGTTATAATAATAATATCAGATTCTATTGCTAAAATACTTAAATTGGTCAGACGTTCCTGACTCATTTTGATCTTATATAATTTTTTTATAATTTTTAATTTACTAAAACTTTATTCTCCTGAAGCAATTGTTACGGTAAAGTAAGTATTAAGCGTAATAATAATATAGCATTCGCAAATTTATTTCAACCTTTTGCAAACTGATTTAAACCATTTGCGAATACCAGAGCCGTAACTAGGGCGTGGCGAAAGAGGCATTCGCCACAGGCGCAGCTTGATTAGGGGCACAAATTTTTTTAATTGATTTCTGTTATTTGCAGGCAAATGACTTTTTTCTATAAACATTCGCAGACATAGCGTTATGTTTTTCTTTCTTACAAGAGGTAATTCATGGGTAAGAGCGGCCAAGTTGTATCCTAAACAAAGGCGCCAGGTCAAGAAGGGGTGCTATTTTTATTGATAAAGTAAAAGTTTACAATGACTCATTAGGTTTCTGCCTCTTCAGTGAAAATTCATGGAAAGGCCTAAAGTAATAAAAAAGAATTTGTACAAATTATTTGCTCATTCAAACAAATATCTTACAGCAGATTCAAAATCAACTCATTTTCATGGAGATAATTCAGTTTCAGCATTGTTATCTTTAAATGAAAAAATGGGGGCACAAGTTTGACCCTTGCCACAGGCGTTGCATACAAGTTTGATCCTTGCCACAGGCGTTGCATACCTTAGTTACGGCTCTGGGCAAATACATTTAAACATTTTTTTTTTACTTTTTACAAATCTAAACTACATGCAAAACAGTCGATCGATGGAAAAACCAATGACTTATAATGCACGATTCTGTTCATCTTTCCCCAACTGCGACTTTGGATATAAAATTAAACCTACTTATATATATAACATGAGCAGAAGTGACCGTTGTTCTTCCGTTGTTTGACGGAGAGTTGGAGGAAGTATAAGGGCGTGGAAAGTATAAGGTTGTTTCTATGGAAAAAAACTGGTCAAATTGTATGAAGAAGATTTTTCTGTAAAGGAGGCAGCATAAAATCAGGTATAAAATGGAATAAGGAGAAAAGCATAATTAGAAAGTACAAAAAGGATAATTTTGAAGTGCTAAACAATGGATCATGCGGAAACAGGCCGAAATTACTTAATCCCAATGTCCTTCGCATAAAGAAGCAATAGTTGAGAAAGAGTCCAGAATTACTCTTATGAAAGTCAGAGAGAAGCTTCTTGAATACAACATTAAGTATGTCTTCCATAAAAAAATGCATATAATATATATTGTTTTCTAGGATTGTGCCAATTACGTTATGGATTTGTTTCTTTTGTTATTAGTCGCAGCAACTAGCCAACTACTGCACTAAATTTAATGTATATAATAGTACATATTTTTCTCATTAAAATTTGTATTAATTTGAAAATAAATTTATTTTCATATATGAATTTTATACTCGTTTATTCACTACTCTTTCTCACCATTTTGTTAAAGTGTTCATAGTCGAAAGTTTGAATACTTGCAAAAGATTTAAATCAATTTGCAAAAAGTTTAAATAACTCCGGGCAAAGTTTAAATATATTTGCAAAAGGTTGAAATAAATTTGCGAATGCTATATTATGTTAATCGAAAGTTTGAATACTTGCAAAAGATTTAAATCAATTTGCAAAAAGTTTAAATATATTTGCAAAAGGTTGAAATAAATTTGCGAATGCTATATTATGTTGGTAAGATCACGGATTATACATAATCCGTGATAAGATTCGCATAATTCGTAATTTACAATGCCCAGAAAATTTCAGTGATACATAGTTTCCAAATCAGTAAATAAAACTTGATTTTTAAAACACTCTAACTCATTTATTTATTAATCATAAAGCATCTAATTCATCATATTTAATAATCTTTGACAACTTTTGTCAAGTCTTCTAAAGTTAATAAAACTAAACCTTTTCCTCCCATTATGAAAGAAAAGAGTGACGATATGAATGCTCTCAATAAGTTGCAAAATAATTATCTCCATAACTTTTAAAAATAACCAATTTAGTTCTTGTTCAGCAGTAATAATCATATTCGAATAACTTGATTCACCTGACAACAATTTTAACTTCTTTTCCGTTTTTTAGTCATTTTTAAAAATTATTTTATTGAATTAAAAACTTGTTAAGTGTTTATATAACTGATTATTGAATAAATTAACAAACTATATTATAAAATAAGTAATACAATAAAAATGTGTGATTTTATTTTGTCTTTTGGATCAGATTTTCCTAAATTTTATAAGATAATTAGAAATGTTAAATAGGCATAAATTAAACTTAGTTGTTATTAAAGAACAATTTTTATTAATACTGATTATTCTAAATTTCTATAGTTTAATATTCTTTATGAACCATAATTTATTTTAATATTTATGCAATATAATTTATAAAATTATACGAATACATATTTAATATGTTGTATAAATAACATTTTTCAATGGCAAAATACAAAGCATCATCTTTGATGGTGACATTAAAACGATTTTCTTAATATACAGTATATCTAATATAAGATTATTCTAAGAGATATCAATAATTGAGAAGTTATATCATTATTCTATTAATTTACTAAAATAAAATTGCTCTAAAATATATTAAAATGATTTTTTATGTGATAAATAAGAATTATCTATAGAAATGACAATGAAATATATTGATCAAATAAAGAAAATACAAATATTTATTTTAAAACAAAAATTAAAAATTTTAATTATGAAAAAAATAAGTAGTCAAATTATTACTTAAATTGAATGAGAATAACAAGTCAGTTTTTGAAATATGAGAAAAATAAGTAGTCAAATTATTACTTAAATTGAATGAGAATAACAAGTCAGTTTTTGAAATAACTGATAATTTGTCTGATATTTTGGATTAAAGAAAAAGATGAGGGATTAAAAAATATCTCATCAACACCATCTTCAATGACATGATGATTTTGTTGAATTTCGTAAAAATCAATCAAATAGTTCAGTAAAGATATTTGAAAAAAATCTGAGAAATTTGAATATTCATTATTTTTAACAGATTGAAGATACAAAGTTAAAAATGTCACATCAATAAAAAGAGTATTATCTTCTGATTAAATTTTCAGTATTTCCTAATAAAGATAGAATTTCTGATAATTTCAATTTGTTGCTTGGACTTATTCAGTTTCATCATTCTCGTTTGCATGCATTATCTATTGACGTATGCAGAATACTAAAAATCAAGTAGATAATTTATGTACTTGCAAATATGAATTATTGAATGTTGCTTGCACATGATTATTAACATTTACTAATATGATAGATAAGATATTGTAGAGTACATGAAATCTTGTTATATCACTTGAATCAATATTTCTTTCAGTTACTATTGCAGGAAATAATAAAACTGAAATTGAAGATTTGACAGATTCAAATGAATGTAATTAGATTGACAATACAACAGAACACAACAGCACATCAAATATCAATGTACACTTAGTTCTCATTATATACTTTCTCCAGTTATGTTTTCATAAGAGAGATGCAAAAATTTTCACTGATATGCAATTTAGAAAAAATCAAAAATTATCATTTACAAGATGAATTGTGAAATCAAATATTGCATTTGTAAGATGCCATAAAAGTTGAATATGTATTGTTTTCTATACAAAAATTGTAAAATGGAAAATGAATTGAGCCATAATTACACATGCACAATGCCTATGGGATAGTGAATCAGTATGATTAGAATTCAAAATAAAGCATTAAGGAAAGCAAATAATAATAATCTGATATTTATTCTTTTATAGCAGTGAAATAATATGTTTAATTGCTGCCTTATTATATAACATCTTAATATGTTCAGTGCCAATCAGAGGAGGGAGCAGGGGGGGGTCACAATTTTAAGGACTTTTTACCACTGTATATTTGTCAATTTTGTCATTTTAAATGTAAGTAAACTTCTGTGAAATAAATAAATGTTATAATTAAATAAATAAATATCATTGTTTTTGTTTTCTTGTCCAGTTTTATTTTTAATTTTGAAGGTCCTCAAAAATATTAGTTGTCCTGGGTCTCGTATTTTCTCTGAAAGACACTGAATATGTTTATACATATTTTTGCTGCTTCCTTAACTCTGCTTTGCTTTTTGTTAGCAATTCTATTTATGCTTTAGCATGGAATGACAAACAGTAGCTAGAAAGCAATGCCTATGAGGATGTGACCAACAAAGAAACTCCAACACAAAATAATCTACAATGGCTTTGGCTGATGGCATGTGACCTCAAGTGAGATAGATAAGTGAGGGAACTTATGGAATGCTATACACTGTAATATATGTTAAAAAGTTCTTTTTTGTGCTTTCAATTTATGTGATCATTTTCATGAATTATCTCCTAAGTAATTACTACAATTAGGCATATTCTGATTTATCTGATTTTATAGTGTCATTAAATTCTTTACATAAAAATTTTTAGCCTATTTTCCTAAGGAAAGTGAGGCTTCTAAGATTACCATCCAGGCCCCACTAATAATTTTTGAACTTTTTATTATATTTTTATAAAATTTGGTATTGATGTTCTACCATCAAAGATCATCTCAATACCACATCATCTAACTTTCTAGTTGCAAGAATTCAAAAATGGCAGACAAACTTCTCAGATGCTCTCAATATGTTCTAAAGTTTTTCAAACTGTGGGTCACAACTTTTAGTGGAGTGCAAAATAAAATGGGTCACAACAAACAGAAAAAAATGCACAAAAAAGTTTGGAATAATGCTTATAAAATAAAACTTCTCTGAAAGTGGTTCATTTGTACTAATATGTACCATATATAATAAATATATAACATTGTTCAATAATGAATAAATGTGTCTTTGATTTTATCACACATGTGCTGGATCACAATAAATTCCTGCAGTGGATTGCAATCAAAAAGTTTGAAAATGCTGTTATAAACCATTCATTTGATTTTTATAAAATTTATCATGATCACCATGTCATAGAATATGGTACTGATGACTCTTTAGCTGCAATCATTCAAAAATAACAGATTTTTCAAATTTGAAAGGTTTTTTTCCTAACGTTTGAACTATCTAAAGAAAAAATTATAAAATTTAGCAAGATGATCAGACCATTAAAATCAAATGTATTAATCATATAGATTCATCAATTTAAAACTGGCAGGCATTCAAACTTCCAAGATTTCCATATAACAAAAGATCTAGAGTAGAATCCTGATTAACTGAGATTCCACCTTATCTGAGGTGAATTGTCACAAAAGTTTTAAAATTCCTGCTTTTTATTATTATTTCACATAAACATCAGCTCTTATGACAGGAAACTCTTATTATTATACAGCATTTTCAGTCTAAGAGACCTACTTCAGTATATACACTTTTTTAAATGAACATTTTAGAACATAACAAAATATTAGAATGCACATACTTTCAAGAGTTTAGAATGCATTTAGTTTTTTAAAAATTCTTAAAAATTTTTAAAATAAATGATTCTTAAATAAACTTTTTATAAGATAGGTAAGTTTAAATTATTTACATACAGATAGGCCTCGATTAGTGGGAATAATGTGTCCCACGAATTTCTCACACTATTCGAAGTATTAACTATATGTAAAATATGGTAATTGGTTCTTGCTTTGAGAGATTCCAGCCATTAGCCAACCTCACGATGAATAACCACAATACTAACTGTTTAAGAAATATTTATTTTCATATTTTACATCGTTATTCACCATCTAAATAAATAACATACCAGCTTTTGCTTGAATGTTTGCTTTACTAATCAGTATGTACTTTTGGGTTGCAGTCTTCAATCCATACAGCTAAAAGACGCTCCATTTCTATCAACTAAACTTCTTGCAGTTGTTTGCAAACCACAATAAGTCGATACAATTTTACTTTTCTTCTGTATTTCGTTTGCATGTTTTATGAAATTCCGTATGGTATATTCAGGCATTTTGAGATCTCATCTTATCTTAGAATTATCATGACCGCTTTTATGTCACTCAATCACATCCATTTTTTGCTGTAGCGTAATCACCTTTAGCATAATCATTAACCTCTTCTTTTTTTCGTTTCCTGTTTTATCATCAGAAGTTCTTTCTCTTATCCATTTCGATACTTTTTAAAAGAAAATTCTGTACTATACTGTATATATACGATGATAAAGCTGAATAATAGTAATGTTAAATAGTTAACAGCAAAAAACCCATCCAAAAGCTGAATAATAGTAATGTTAAATAGCTAATGGCAAAAAAGCCCATAAAGCTAAATAATAGTACAGTAATGTTAAACAGTTAATAGGAAAAAGCCAGCCAAGTAATAGTAATATTGAATAGCTAATGGCAAAAAGTCCATCTTTCTGGTGTTTCACCCTTCAAAGCCAAGTGACTGATTAACATATATACGATGATAAAGCTGAATAATAGTAATGTTAAATAGTTAACAGCAAAAAACCCATCGGCAAAAAAGCCCATCTTTCTGGTGTTTCACCCCTTCAAAGCCAAATGACTGGCCATCTTTCTGGTGTTTCACCCCTTCAAAGCCAAGTGACTGTTCTTGAATCTTTCTGGTGTTTCACTCCTTCAAAGCCAAGTGACTGTTCTTGGACTACTCTTTGTCTGGTTTTACTAACCGAAAATTAACATTAATTTATTAATTGACATCATAAAAGGGGAACTCTTTGTCCGGTTTTACTAACCAAAAATTAACATTAATTTATTAATTGACAGCATAAAAGGGGACGGACCTTTGTTAGTAAGACTGGTCTATGCTTACAACTTGCATTAATCGAATATTTGCTTGCATTAAGTGAAAAATAGTATCATTTTTATAAGTCGCACTAATCAAATATCGCATTATTCAAATTCGCACTAATTGAGGCCTACCTGTATATACATTAATAAATGATGTTTGTGTAATGGATGGCAGAAATTATAAAATTTGTCATTCATTTATGGTCTTCTACACATTGTAATGCAGCACTTACATGTTAAATTTTATGCCATGACATCGGGAGATTTTCCGGGTCATTATCATTAATTACATTTGCCTTCAATCTTCTTTTTTCTATTTCTATTGCCTATTGCGAACAACATAGGTAACAACACTGCTGAGGCAACAGAAATAGAAAAAAAGAAGAATGAAGGCAAATGTAATTAATAATGATGACCCAGAAAATCTCCCAATGTCATGATGCTGGTGCATGAAAGTTAATGTGTAGATGCTGTGTTACGATGTATAGAAGATCATATCTGAATGACAAATTTTATAATTTCTGCCACCCATTACACAAACATCATTTATTAATGTATATATGTAAATAATTTAAACTTACCTATCTTAAAAAAAGTTTATTTAAGAATCTTATTTTAAAATTTTTTAAAAAACTAAATGCATTCTAAACTCTTGAAAGTATGTGCATTCTAATATTTTGTTATTCTCTAAAGTGTTCATTTAAAAAAGTGTGTATACTGATACAGGTTTCTTAGAAAGACTGAAAACATTTTATAATTAAAAAAACATTTCCTGCTACAAGAGCTGATGTCTGTATAAAATAAGTTGTATATATTTTGTCATTGAAGAAAAGACTATTAAGTAGTATAAACTATTAAGATGTAGCAGTAATAACTGCAAGTATACATTTTTCTTGTCTATTACTTATAATTTTTACACATAAAACTATTTTTTTTTTATTTTTGTAAAAAATAATTGTAATTAAAATTAAAAAACAGTTTATTTATTAATAATTTATCAAACTTTCAATATTATCTGTTTTTGATTATCCAAGGTTTCTTCAGTCACATTATCTCAGATAATCAGGACTCTACTATACTAAGATTTTTAATCAAACATAAAACTGCTTTCTCAGGCATATAACGAAAAAAGAAAAATAATCACAGCACTTACAGCAGTTCCAAAAAAACATTTTATTGCTTCACAAGTGAGGAACGTTTTTGACTATACAATAGTCATCTTCAACTCTCTGCAGTTAAACAGTTTCTAATTGTAGGCGTTCTAAGACCAATGCAAGTTAAATAGTATACTACCTACAACCATTATGAACATTAAATTACCAATTAAGGGTAAAAAGGTTTTAGCTAATACTAAGAGGATATGTTTGAAGATAGCATTAACTGATGCGAAAGAAGATTGTATAAACTGAAAGAGGAAAAGGCACATTGGGATTCAAAATTATGACTTACAATTTAGAAACAAGGAACAGGAGTTGGCCGCTTTGGACCAAAGCATAAATGCTTTAAAAACGAAGCTCAAAAAGAAATATACGAAGAAGTTAAAGTGGCTCATAAAGAAGCAAGTAAAGAAACCGAGTAAACAATCTCTAAACTTAAGTGAAGTAGTTATGATAATTGGGGATATACAAATTCCTACTCAAGTCCAAAATCTTATAAAGAAAGGCCCATCTTATGCATTCAGGCAATTCGCGGATATACATAACACAATACCCAAGTTTGAAAAACTAATTAGGAACATGGATGAAACCTCGAAAGAGAGAGAACACTGGAAATATATGGAAGAATTTAGAGCTTTCAAGAATAGAAACTTAGATAAGTTTAAAGCCATGAATAGTGATAGACAAGTCCTATGCGAAGCCCAGAAATGGATTATGACCAACTCTATAAAGATCACTAGGGAGAACAAATCTAGAAAGATGGTTATAATGGAAAAAAGTCGATATGATGAGTATATGAATAACTACTTAAGGAAGTCAGGAGCCAAACTCCTCAATAAAGACCCAACGACCGCATTAGAGGGAAAGTGGGACAAAATCCGGCAAAAAAAAGAACCTACCCGAATTCCTGAAAGTTCCAAAATAGCAAATCCGGCTTGTCCTAGGTTGTTTGCACAGGCTAAAACACATAAGACTCCTGTTACTTTTAGACTGATAGTAGAGAAGTGCAGGTCGCCCCTCTACAATCTAGAAAGGAAGTTGGCAAAGTGGCTTAACCTAAAACTCTCGAATTATAACTATGGTCTCAGCTTTTCTATAAGCTTCTTACAGAAATTAAAACGAACAGACTTAGACAGAAATGAAACCCTCGCAACTTATGATTTCAAGAAATTGTACCCATCACTGAATATAACTGCAGTGTCGTTATGCCTTTATAGGTTTCTGCTAGCCAATACTGATACTGATAGATATAACCCATATTTAGGGAAATAACAGACCTCCTTTGCCACAACTCTTACTTTTGTTTCGACGGTAAATTTTACAGGCAAATCCGAGGAGTACCGATAGGGAGCCCATCCATATATATTTAGGGAAATAACAGACCTCCTTTGCCGCAATTCTTACTTTTGTTTTGACGGTAAATTTTACAGGCAAACCCGAGGAGTACCGATAGGGAGCCTGTTAGCAGGAGAGCTAGCCGAACTGGTCATATGATCCGTAGAGGAAGTTAAACTTGACTCGGTAATAAAATAAACCAAACTCTACACCAGGTATGTGGATGACATTTTTATTATTTGGAAAGAAGAGGACTAATAGAGGAAGTTAAACTTGACTCGGTAATAAAACAAACCAAACTCTACACCAGGTATGTGGATGACATTTTTATTATTTGGAAAGAAGAGGACTATTCGTAGGAGCTGCTAGAGTTATTTAATAATGATGCATATGGGCTTAAGCTTAATATTGAATAGATAGAAAAGACTGATATACACTTTTTGGATGTTCAAATTCAAGTCATAAATAATGCAATAAAAACAACTGTATATAGAAAACCGGAGGCCACACCTGTGATAATCCCTAAATGGTCGGAGGACAAATGGTCTTACAAGAAGGCCGCTTTGAGATCTTACGTAAAGAGAGCCTTCACACATTGTAATGACGACAACTTAAGAAATGAAGAAATAGATAAAATTAAGAACATAGCAGCGAAGCACGGATACGGAGGGCATTTGATATAGAAAATAATAGTAAAAATAGAGGAGATATTGGGACTGAAAGATGAGACTGAGCAAGGCACAACTAACCAAGAAGCCCCCAGTCTGGACCAACAAACGACTCCGCAGTATGAAATTATACCCGATTCCAAGAGGTCTAAGAACGATAGAGAGCATACTAAAGAAAACGAAGACAAAGCCAGCACCAACAAAGACTCCGCAGTATGAAATTATACCTGATTCCAAGAGGTCTAAGAACGATAGAGAGCATACTAAAGAAAACGAAGACAAAGCCAGCTTTCAAAAGAGGACCGACAGTATTCCAAGCATTAAAAAACATCAAGGATAAATATAACCCAGGGCAGGAAACAGGTGTTTATAGAATACTCCTATACAATAACAACACTGGCACTAACGAAGTTTACATAGGAGCCACGAGGAGAAACCTCAATGATAGAATTGAGGAGCACAAAAGAGACATTAAACAGGGTAAATTGACCACAGCGCTGGCACGAAGGGCCTATGAAAGTGACGTCAATATCAATTGGATGGGAGCCAAAGTGATACAAAGAGTCGACAATTGGGTAGAGCTTAGCGTGGCAGAAAAAGTAAGCATTTATAGAGAAAGCCAAATAGTCTATGAAAGTGACGTCAACATCAATTGGATGGGAGCCAAAGTGATACAAAGAGTTGACAATTGGGTAGAGCTTAGCGTGGCAGAAAAAGTAAGCATTTATAGAGAAAGCCAAATAGAAAATGTTATTAATGACAAGGAGAGAGAGGCGATCTCGGAAGCTTGGAAGTGTGCATTAACGAAATAGTATTTACTAAAAGGAAGCATAGAACGCAAACACCTGTTTGCTAAGGACATTCTTATTGTATTTTTGTTTGTATTTTATTTTAGTTTGTTTGTCTCTTTAATACTTAACCCCCAATTTTTAATTTAATTCTTGTTTTTGTTTTACCTATGCGTTAACATATGTACCCAGTTAATTTTTGTTATCGTAATGGTTGTTTGTAATAACTTTTACTCATTAATTTTTAGCCCAGGCAAGTAGGGAGTAATACTAGATTTGTTTAGTACAAGCGGATTGATCATGAATCTCTGATGTTTTAAAACCAAATTACAACCAGTAAACGGAGTGGTTCTTAGAATGCCTACAGTTAGAAACCGTTTAACCGCAGAGAGTTGAAGATGACTATTGTATAGTTGAAAATGTTCCTCACTTGTGAAGCAATAAAATGTTATTTTTGGGACTGCTGTAAGTGCTGTGATTATTTTTCTTTTTTTGCTAAGATTTTTATTTTATATCACTGTTATGAGATGGCATTAAGCATTAAAGCTGGAGTAGCATTTGACTTACCTGCACTTCTCCTATAGCTTTTAAAGAGTAATCTATTTAAATTATTATTTATATAAATTAATGTATAAATTAATTGCATTTAAATATTGCCGGGCACACTGTATACATGCTAGTATATAATAATTATATAATTTCATTAGCACAATATTGACAATAAAATTATAGAATTATTTAATATATTTTTTATAACATTCAACATATAGTTATTGGAAATCATTTTGATATATATTTTAATCCCTCAATTTTAAACATTTCAATATAAAAAAATATGTTCAGAAAGTAGGTGATTAGTTCTACTCAAAACTGCTTGTTTTAATTATATAATTTTGAGTTTTGTATATTTTCATGTATTACATTGCTAGCACATAACATGCCATGTATCATGTTCTAGCAGTGTATTGCATGCAATTATACAGAATTCAAAGTTTCAAACTATAAAAGCTTTCATTAACTAGTGTCCATCAGCTTGTTTTTGCTTTTCAACATTTTTTACAATTACATAAACTATGAAATGATAATAAACTAATCATAATTTTGATACTGAATCTATAAAGAACTTTTTCTTATATATCTTAAGATTTCTGAACTTCTCCACCTTTTTCCACCCAATCAATAAAGCTTCCAAGGTAACATTTAACACTGAAAATAATATAAAAAACAAAATTAAAAAATGTTTTATAGAACAATGATGTAATTATAAGGCCCGATTCACACTATTGAGCCACTCACAGTTCGATCTTGCTCTGCTCTCAGTCCAGTCATTTTACAATGTGTTCACATATTTGCTCACAAGTAAGTCTGAAATCAGTCTCCAGGTTGGATGTAATTGCTTGTATGCTATAGAAAATGGCATTAAATTTTTCATCTGAGAGTTAGGAATTATGGCTATCCTTGATGAGGAAGAAAATATTAAGAGAAAAAAAAAAAAGCAAAAAGAAGGATGTGGGCACATCCAAGTTTAATACAAAGAAAACTTGAAGTAAAATATTATACCCTCTATCTTTATTTAGTAGATGATGAAGATAAATTTTTTTAAATATTTTCGAATAGATTCAAAAATTGCTATAATTATTTCACTTTGTATATATTTATGTAGACAAATATACCTTTCTCAAAATTCTATGTAGAATTTTCCATTGTCCATAATGTATATAACTTTTTTAAACTTTAAAGAAATAAAAAGCATTGGAATGACTGTTGATTGAACAATGAAGGCTATTTACATTGTCGGTACGGGTCCAGATAAGTTCAGTCATACTCCGCTCAAATATTCTTTCTAATCAACCTTCAACCTGGTGTGTGATCAGACCTGAGATTTACCAACTATCCATTTAATGCAAAAATATTTGACTGGACCAAGAACAGAGTGAGATCAAACCATGAGCAGCTCAATAGTGAGGATCAGGCCTAAAAAAATTTAATTTTCTAATGATTATTATATATGATAAATATTAATTGTAATTTTTTGTTTCATAAAAGAAATTGCAAATATAGAATCATCTAAATTTTTTCATCAATTTGAGATTATCAAATTTTATATATTTAATAAGTTCTCTCTTTTTGAACAAAACATTTTAGAAAACAATGAGAATACTACCAAATTCATCGCTTTGATTCAAAGTCAGATGATTCTTTTTGAATTAGCAATGCTTGAAATAAGCATACTTTATTTATCTTAATATTAAAAAATAAAATAAATAAATATATTGATATATACAAACATACATGCACGTGCACACATGCAAATACTTTCTGACTTATGCAAATAATTGGGATTATAGTTTTTATGTAAATTGGAAAAATAACTTTTAGCAAAAATTCTGAAACAAAAACTTCCAGAGCAAGTGGACTACTGCAATTGCAAATATATTACCTTATGGTGCCATACTTTCTCTAAACCTAAAAAGAAGATAATGCTGCATGGAATGATATTGAATCAATAATATGAAATATGGTATTTAAGATACAGCAACATAAACAAAGTATAAATAAATCAAGTAATATGAACTTTTAAATGTAAACTAAAATGTTCAGACTTGTAACTTACAAATACAATAAATATTTACACTGATTTACTTCATAAAAAAAAATTTTCGAAAACTTTTTGTGTCAAGTTGGATATATGTAAATGAGAGATTACTTATATATAAGGCCACAATGCTTTTGTAAGTTACAAGTTCAAACATGTTGGTTTATAACATTTAAAAATTCATATTACTTGATTTATTTATGTTTTGTATATTGTTTGTTGATCTTATACAGAGTGGAATAACTTGATAAGTATCACAGATTTCAAAAATCTGTTATTGCCAACAAATATAAAGTCATGAATGGGCCACCTGATGGTGATGTTCAAATGAGCTGATTATGCAAATCAGCATAATTACAAATCCTATCTCATAAACCATAGAAGATAGAGAAAAATTTCCAATTACAATCTTGTTCCACATTCAATTCTGAACATCAAAATTGGATGAATAGTTTACTCAAAACTGAAACAAAAACATTTTTACATGGGGGTGATACTTATTTCTGACATGTAAGTAACAAACCAACACAAAAACATAACAATCCAAATCAATAAAGTGAAAAAACAGAGCCTAATCAATAAGCAAAAATTAACCAACATGTTCAAAATGTCTTCCACCAGCACCCAAATACAGTTGAACATTATGTTGGATGGAGTTCCTCACAGCCTATAGAGTGTCAGTAGAAATCTCTGCACAAATAGTAATAATGCAATCTTGAAGATCCTCTATTGTTATTATGCAAGGATGAAAGTTGTTGTGGTCTCATTAATTGCTATTTGTGGGCAAACTGATCTTGGGTGTTTCAAGGAATTGACGTATGATAGATCTAAGTGTTTTTGAATGAACTATTAATCCGATTTTAATGAAGTTTTTTTTGTGTTCAGAATTGAATGCCAAAAAGTGTGTAATTAGAAACTTTTCCTTATATTTTATGGTTTATGAGATAGGATTTGCAACTGTCCTCATTTGCATAATCAGCTCATTTGAAGTCAGGTAGTTCACCCATGACTATTTATTGACATTAACAAATTTTTGAAATCCATGATAGTTACAAATAATCCCATGATAGTTATTAAGTTATTTGGAGAGGTACAGACCTCCACCCTGTATATCATATGACTGATATGATATTGTTCCATGCAGTATCATCTCCTTTCAGAGAACAATAAAGTACCATAAAATGGTATACATGCAATCACAGTAGTTCACTAACTCCACTAGTTTTTGCTTGTTTTTCCAATTTATGCAAAATCAGATTAAGTAAAAATATTTAGTCCCAATTATTTGCATAAATCAGAGAATACAATGGTATCTCACAAGTTGACACTAATCCATTATCGAACTGGTGTCGAATTGCCGGATAATTTTTCCCATATAAGACTATGGAAAATAGATTAATTCGTTGTAGGACCCTCATCCCACTCCCCTAATGGATGAGATAAGAAAGATACACTATATTATTTATTTATTATACATATTTTACTATTGTATAACACATTAAATTACAAAATACACTATTTTATACCACACATAATTTATTAGCCCTTAGATGTTGGAATGAAGTCTTCCAGCAGACTACACACAATTTATTAGCCCTTGGATGTTGGAATAAAGTCTTCTTTATTCTGTTCTACCTTTGAATCTATGAAATCAGCCTCGACTTGCTTTAAATTCCTCATTTTGATCTGAGATACATCCTGGCGTTTTCTTCTGCAATTCTTCGAAAATTAACCTAGCCTTCTCACAGATCACATTGCCTGAGTTACTGGATCTCCCTTCATCTGTCTTTCTCTAATCCAAGTAAGAAGCAACTTTTCCATCTCTTCATTGAATAAAAGATCTATTCTTATCAGAAATCTTTATTGCTCTAGTAGACACTCTAGCATCCATAATCTTCTCTCTCTGTTGCAAAACATTGTCAAATTGTCTTAGAATGCCATACTCTTGAACTATATCTGTAATTGTTTTATCTTTCTGCACTTTATCTACAATTTCTTTCTTCTTCTCTATGCTCAATCGAGTGTTATTCTTTCCTGAATTATTCCTCTATTCACTTATCTTTGAAGCCATCTCTAAATTTCACTCAAAAAAATAATAATAACTACAGATGCACAAATTTTACTTTCTGAAAAATGCAGAATTAAAAATTAAAATAAACAACACAAGCAAACATCAACACAGCCCAACAAGAATTGACAAATAATCATGCAAATAACAAATCACATTACACAATTCTATGTATACGCATGTGCCTTCCTGCAAAATTAAACTGTCGAATTGCGAGACTGACAAATTGCTGGATATTGAATCATGACATACCACTGTACTAGTATTGTGTTTGCATATATAGGCACTTACTTTAAATTGAAAATATTTTAAAAGAATATAAACAAAAACTTTATTTGGAAATAAATTCTGATTAATCAGAATTTTTGTTTCAGAGTATTGATTTATTATTTAAAAGTAAATAATAATAATAATAATAATAAAGTATACTTCTTATAAAATGCATAATTCTCTTATAATTTGTATGTAATAAACAGTATTCTGCAGAAATCATAAAATAGTAGTCATAGCAAGATTTTTCTTACTATGTAAAAAAATATTTGAAACAAAACATCATTTTTTAAATAAGTATTATATATTAGCTTTTTCATATAAATTCAAATATAAATACTAATTAATTATAATAAAATTAAAATATTAATAAAAATAATTAAATTAAATACTAATTAATATAATTTCCTATTTTTTTCTTAATTAATTATATAAACATACTTACTCAGAAAATCCCAATTTTTGTACCTGCTCTGCTGCCATTGTTGCTCTTCGTCCAGATCGACAACTAAATACTATCTGTGATTTACTTTTACTTGGATATGAAATTCCATATTTATTTTGAAATTCATCTGGAGCCATGGAGAAAGCTTTTTCAATATTTCCCACTAAAAATTTTAAATTATATTAATTATTATATTATAAATCATAAACCAAATAGGGAACAAATTTAATCCATCAATAATATAAATTAAACCAATGACTCCTACCAATAATAATTTGAAATAAATTGTAATAAATAATTAAATAAATTTAGGCTAAGGTAGTCAAACTATAAATTAATAATTCAACCATAATTTTTGAACTATTTACTTGAAATAATTTATTTTAATGAAGAATTGAACTAGGGACATTTGGATTATCACTGCAATGTCACATAGTTAGATTGCTAGAACATCTGGAAAAATTTCCATTTCATATAATTCGTATAATGTAATGAGCACTTGGATACATCAGACTAGACTGATAAGCTATCATTCCTGAATGGATTAATTCTATAGCGACAAGCTCTGTAGTGTCAAGCCTCAATGACAAAGATTCTATCCAGCTTTGTCAGGGAGGTCTTATGACTAGAAAGTTAGCTTGATCAAGAATGTTAGCTTATTGGTCTAATCTAATCTGTCCAAGTGCCAAATTATATTGAATAAATTATATGAAATGGAAATTTTGCCAGATATCTTGGCAGTCTAATTAGTATATGTGGCTTAAAGAAATTAAAGATTCCTAGTTCAATTCCAGATCAAAACAAATTTTTATTTCAGATAAATAGTAAAAATTATAATTATTAATTAATAATTAGAGCCATGTTAATCTGATTTGTTTCTTTATTATTCATCCTACTATTACTATACTTGAAATAAATTGAAGCACAAAACATAGAAGATTAAAAACAATTTATTTGGAAAATGTTTTCGGCTATTCGATAGCCATCATCAGTTGAACATATATAATAAATTCTATTAGTTGAACAAATTTAAAATTTTTTACTGCAATTTGTATTTTAAAATTTTGTTCTACTAATAGAATTTATTATATACACTCGACTGATGATGGCTATCGAATAGCCAAAAATGTTTTCCAAATAAATTGTTTTTTAATCTCCTACGTTTTCTGCTTCAATTTATTTCAAATAAATTTGTTTAATTATTAATTATGGTTTATTTCAAATTATTGTCATACAGGTCATTTGACTTGATTTAAACTAGGTTGTCCAACCTGCGGCCCAACATAAAATCGTAAACTTCCTTAAAACATTGAGATTTTATGTACTTATTTTTTTTTATTTTTGAAATTTACCATATAATCATCAAATATTCCATTAATAAAGAAAAAGAAATTTGTTTCATTTTTGTACTAAAAATATATAAAAAATATAATGAGTTCTAATGAAGTTTTTATTACTTAAAATTTCCTACACTTCCTATTTCCACTTAAAATTTCCTACATTTCCTATTTCCATTTTCTAAAATATTTCTTATTTCACTGATTAAACTGCTTGACCTACTCAATAATTTAAAAAAATTTCTGAAAGATAATAAGTCAAAGATTATTATACTACGACATTTTTGCTTATTTGTCATGGTGGACATCATATATTGTACATTATTTACTAACTTTTTTGCTTAATAACTCTATCACTAGAATTAGTATATTTTATGTGCAGCCTGAGACAATTTTTTTCTTCAAATGTGGTCTAAGGAAGCCAAAAGGTTGGACACCACTGAAGACTATTATTTAATTAAAACATGTATATGATAATGATAAATAACCCAGTCATGAGGGATGCACATATGAAGTTCCAACAACTTTTTTATGGAATGAATGTTTTTATTAACATAAGTTCATTCCATAAACATTATGGTGGTGGTTCAATATGTAATTCAGTAACAGCAATGAAGTGAATGTTGAATGGTTAATCCTTCATATTATTAATACTGTGATAGTACACCAAAAAATATATTTCATGCTGCATTTAGAATAGAGAATACATGTCCTTATATAATTTAAGAAAGGGCCCTGTATGATGCAATCTCCTTTGGTAATCAGTGATGCAAACAGCATTGAATAAAGCAAAATGCAAATCAACCATTTAGACAACCATATTTCATTGGATATTGCTTTACCACCATTGAATTTGCTACAATTTTTTTTCAATTTCTCATTTACATTAAATATTTCTTGAGAATTCTTAAATTCTCAAGAAACAAAAACAATTTTGCTCTTCAATAGAAATTTAATCATATTATTATAATTTAATAATGGTAGACTATATTATTATTATCTCATAAAATAAAAACTTAAATATTTAAATTTTCAATTTAAATAAATTAATAAAATATTTTTGAAAAAATAATCATTTTTAAATTACAATATTAGAATTTTTGACGAAAATTTTACTTACCTCACTGTTAAAGTAGCAAAAAATGAGCGATACAAGAAATCCCTAGAAATATAAGTTTATACGTTAAAATAGCACTATTTTCTCTGTTGACAGCATTTATATTATGATGACAATGTAATAAAACTTAAATTTACCTGTAATCCATCTAACGTATAGGTGAAGAAAGTATAAGCTTCCAGTACTTCGCATCCAACGGAATGTGGTCGATAAATGGCAAGAGAAAAATGAAGACCAAAGAGTGGTGCTAAAACCAATGTTGCTCTAACGGCTTTTCTAAAATAATTTATAATAATTATTTTACAATTTAAAATTATCTTAAAATTATTTTTCTAACTTTCTGTTTTATTTATTAAGTATTTCACCTGTACTGGCTAGGTTCGTTGGCATGGGTCGCTTGCAGTTTAGTTACCAATACTTGAATTATATGGCAGAGAAAGACAAAATTTAACTGAAATATAAATTCAAATCATATTAATAATGAAATTTTATGAAAATTATTGATAAAAACTTACCATTAAACTACATAAATTTGGTATATTCAGAATCCATTCATAAGGATCTGCAGGTATGGCCCAACATCTGCAATAAGAAATTTTCTTCTAAGCA
>AYEL01066276.1:0-18578 GCA_000484575.1 Olivierus martensii
ATCAAATTAAGTACTGTAGGAGTAGTTGTTATAGTTTTAACAATAGACATGAGACAACTAGATATGTAGGAAACTTATACCCTCCAAGTGCCATGCGATTCACAGTACAGTCCCACATTTCCTGAATCAATCCTGCTGTCCCGCCCGCTATAGCCAATTGTCAGGCTTTTAGGCCTTTTTCTTTTGTTATTGTCGATAAATCTGATAAAATATTTATTAAACATTATACTTATACTGTTTAACTTTGATGTCAGTAGTCACCACACTCACCAGTCAACTGCTAAATGGCACGAGAATAGAAACCAACGAACTTCGATAGCTCCTTGGATAGCTCTAGCAATGTGTGCGCCTTCTGGTATGGAACGAATTGGCTACGGAGAAAGAAAAGCTAAAGCACATGCTCATAGGAAAACTAAATTTGATCTGAAATGGATCAAAGAGTTCTGATACATCCGGAAGGACAGAAATAGTGACTTTCATGCCTTTCTCACTATTTGCTGCAAAAAATTTGCAGTCGAACACCAAGGAAAGAGGGACATTGAATGCCATGTGACTGGGCTTGAACACATGAAGAATCAAAGATATAAACGAGAGCAGATCCATCGCAAGGATTTTTTTGTCATTAATATAATCAAGAGACAGCCAGAGTGCACTGAACAATGAGATACTATCAAACTTAGTGTATGTAAAAAATAAACAAATTTTTTAAAGAAGCATTTTAAAACATGCTTCTTTAGTAAATTACAAGTGCACTGACAAAATATAAGTCAGTTATATGGATGTATAATAAAGTGCATACAAAGTCGAAAAATGAACATATATAGATTATATATCAAAAACAAAAAATAAATGATTTGTCCAACAAATGAATGTGTGTAACTTGTATGTCTCGCATTTTGACTCATTGTGTCCAGCAAAAGAAGTGTGAGACCTTAGAAACTGTACAGCTTCTGCCAGTAGAGCGTAATTCTGCCTAAAAACCTTTGATTTAACAGAATTTTAATAATTTTAAATAATTTGCACTAATATTAGCATCTAAGAATTAATAATCAAACTATAATTTTTAATTAATTTATCTAAAGAAAAAAATCTGCCTCAGCTCAGGATTAGCCAAGGGTCTTCAGATTACCAACCCAATGTCATAACCATTAGATTACTGAGGCCACCTGGCAGGTCGATTATTCAGATATTAATATTATTAATTTAGAATTTTTTCACTCATAGACATCGGAACTCTGCCGATAGAAATCTTCTTATCAGGCTTATCCAGCCACAGGTCCTCTGTGTTCTGTGAACTGAAGACCTCAAAATGTTTAACCCAAAGGTCCTCGATTTGATCCCAGGCTGAGATATTTATTTATTTTTTTTTTCAAATAATTAATTAAAAATTATAATTCAATTATTTATTTTTACATGATGTCACACTTACAAGGAGAGGACACAGCTGACTACCCACTGATTTTGATGAAACTGAACTGATGTAATCTAGAACAAAAAATATCGAATACGTGTCCGGGCGTTTGTGCCAATGTGCCTTTATAAATAAAAATATTAGTGTTTAAAATTTAGGTTCAGCAAGTTTAAGAAATAAGAAAGAGAAAAAGAGCACTTCTAAGGCTACGCTCGTAGCATAATGTGTTCGTGCCGATCCCGTAATCTCAAGGTTGCGGCTCTCTGACGTTTTTTTTTTCTATTTTAAAAAATAAAAAATAATTAAATTCACATAATTAAAAGAAATTTTTATTTTTAAAGGATTTCTTTAATTGAAAAATTATTTCATATATTCAGGGCCAGATTTATGCAAAAATTAGACAAGCTACTGTTTAGGGTCTAACATTTCATTAAAAAAGATATTAAATACATTTTTTGAAAAAGAAATTTTATTTGAAATTATTAAATCTAGATTGGAAGAAAATGGAAATTTGATATCAATAATTAACTAGAAACAGACTGCATGCTGTTGCACACCTTATTAAGTTCAGGCTCTGCTATGTATTGATTGATATCCCCCTTGAGATATTCCCCTAATATAAATTAATTCAGAAATAGTAAATTCTCTTATAATGAAAATGGATATAATGGCATTATGATATAATGAACAAATCCTATATCTAAGTTGGATTTGGATAGTGCTATATACAAAAATTTCTTATTTATAATAAACAACTTTCTGAATATAGCAAGCAAAATCATATGTAAAGAAAAAAAAATCAAGTAATTTTAATTGGTTATAAACTTACAATTGAAATACTAATAGTGTATCAGGCACTGCCAGGTATAATTTAAAAAGCAGTTATTTTTAGGAAAATATGATTATTTACAAATATATGAAATACTAATAGTGTGTCAGGCACTGCCAGGTATAATTTAAAAAGCAGTTATTTTTAGGAAAATATGATTATTTACATTCTGATTTCATTCTTGATTTAAGGTGTTCAATTGTTCTTTAATATGGCATTCATACTCTTTAAAAGATTCATGAATTGTTGTCTGCTTGTCCTTTCTATTTCTAATTTGAAAAAAAAAAATTTATTCAAGTTATATTAAAATTTGTACTTCTATGATATCTTGTATTATATGTGCCATAAATTGATTGAGTTGCCAATCTTCATTGAACTATCTATTCCAGGGATTTCTTTAATTGAATAATTATTTCATATATTCAGGGCCAGATTTATGCATAAATTAGACAAGCTACTGTTTAGGGTCTAACATTTCATTAAAAAAGATATTAAATACATTTGAGGGGCCTCTTAAATTTTATAACTTAAGACCACAATTTACCCTACATACATTAACTTCATTCATTATTATTTCAAATATTATATTTGTTGAAATATTATATCATTATGAAGCTAACTGAATCACAACTCATATAAAATGCTTGTTTGTCCTGAGCAATATTTGCTAACATATACAATCACAAGATTATTTACAAACAAACCTAATTTTTTCAGTATACTATAATTTGGTCCTAAGAAATACAGGTAGGCCTCGATTAGTGCGAATTCGAATAATGAGATATTTGATTAGTGCGACTTATAAAAATGATATTGTTTTTCATTTAGTGCAAGCAAATATTCGATTAATGTGAGTTGTAAGCATAGACCAGCAGTTACTGCGAGCAAATATTCGATTAATGCGAGTTGTAAGCATAGACCAGTCTTTACGAGCAAATATTCGATTAATGCGAGTTGTAAGCATAGACCAGTCTTAGTAATAAGGATGCACCTCCTTTTATGATGTCAATTAACAAATTACTGTTAATTTTCAGTTGGCCTCCTTTTATGATGTTAATTAACAAATTACCGTTAATTTTCGGTTAGAATTAATGCGAGTTGTAAGCATAGACCAGTCTTACTAACAAATGTCCGTCCCTTTAATGATGTCAATTAACAAATTAATGTTAATTTTCGGTTAGTAAAACCGAACGAGGAGCCTTTTGCATGTTGTAAGCATAGACCAGTCTTACTAACAAAGGTCCGTCCCCTTTTATTAACAAATTAATGTTAATTTTCGGTTAGTAAAACTGGACGAAGAGCAGTCCAAGAACAATATAGATCAGTCTTACTAACAAATGTCCATCCCCTTTTATGATGTCAATTAACAAACATTCTTACTAACAAAGCTCTGCCTCCTTTTATGATGTCAATTAACAAATTTCGTTAATTTTTGGTTAGTAAAACTGGACAAGGAGCAGTCCAAGAACAATAGTTAATTTTCGGTTAGTAAAACCGGACGAGGAGCAGTCCATGAACAGTCACAGCAGTAAAACTGGACGAGGAGCAGTCCAAGAACAGTCACTTGGCTTTCAAGTCTTTTATGATGTCAATTAACAAATTAATGTTAATTTTCGGTTAGTACCATTTTATGATGTCAATTAACAAATTAATGTTAATTTTCAGTTAGTAAAACTAAACTAGGAGCAGTCCAAGAACAGTCATTTGGCTTTGAAAGGGTGAAACACCAGAAAGGTGGGCTTTTTTGTCATTAGCTATTATTTGCCTATTATTCCACTGTGCTACCCATATTATTTATTTTCTTTTGTTTATTACCTGATTTCTTTATTTAAAATATCCACTGTGTTACCCATATTATTTATTTTCTTTTGTTTATTACCTGATTTCTTTATTTAAAATAAAACTTGTGAAAAAAAATTTTTTTTTGTTATCTTTTGCTGTCATATTCTGCTAGTAAACAAATAGAAAACTTGTTAAAAATTTCTCATTGGTTCATTAACTTAGCTAATTAGTTCTATCTGGAACTAATTTACTGATTCAATAAAGCTTCAATGCTTAATCGCAAATCAGACTATCCACTCAATTCTCGATCCAGAATTGGCAGCCAGGTGCCGCCCAACTTCTGATTTTAATTCGCTATTTTGGTTTCGATTTGGCAGTTGGTTTGATGATGGTTTGAAATGCAATAGCAGCCAGGTGCCACCCAACTTCCGATTTCAATTCGCTATTTTGGTTTCGATTTGGCGGTTGGTTTGATGATGGTTTGAAATGCAATCCTGGTAAGTTATTAATTTAGATGATGAACAACAATGTAAAAAATATGAAAATAAATATTTCTTAAACAATTAGTATTATGGTTATTCATCATGAGATTGGCTAATGGCCGGAATCTCACAAAACAAGAACCAATTACCATATTTTACATATAGTTAATTCTTCAATTAGTGCGAGAAATTCGTGGAATCCATTATTCGCACTAATTGAAGCCTACCTGTAGTTGCATTCATTAGAAAGAGTTCACGACCAACTATTGTACATGTAATTTTCTAACAGTTATATCTACCAATATCATTGAATGGAGGCAGAAATTTCTCAAAATATAGTTTAGTGCACAAATATATAGCAAATTCTACTTTTTATTATTTTTACATATATTTGAACTAATAAGATATAAATACTTTATTAAAATATTGCCTAAATTTTGTCTTTTCATAAGTGCAAGATTTCAAAACCAAAACAAATGAATTAATCAAGATTGTTGAATTGATCACATGATAATGTAATACTTCTTACTTTAAATATTAGTTGCTTTGATCATATGATACTTTCTTATTACATCTTATATCATTTAATGAATTCTTTTGAATCATCAAAAGAATGATTTGATTCAAAAATGATAATGATAATGTAATACTTTAAATATTAGTTGCTTTGATCATATGATACTTTCTTATTACATCTTATATCATTTAGTTGAAAAATTCAAAATTATCAGTTTCAAATTTATTAAAATGAATTATTAATATTAAATTGGTTTGATCAAGACATGAAGAGATATTTATTTTGAAACAACATTTTGAGTAAATATTATCCAATCTGAATGAAATATATATACAGCATTTGTATTCAGGATAAGGTTTTTAAACTGTGGGTTGTGACCTTTTAGTAATCATGAAATAAATAAAATAGATCATGATGAACAGGAAAAATGCAAAAAACATTTGAAATATAGATTATAAAATAAAACTTTTTTGAAAGTGGTTCATTTTTTTACATTAAAAATATACCATCCATAACAAATATGTAGCACTGGTCAATAATGAATATATAAACAAAATAATTCATAGAAAATTTCTATCTTTGAACTATCACATATTTACTGGCCCACAATATATAATGCACTTCCTTCAATGGATCTCATTCAAAAAAGTTTGAAAATTGCTAGTCTAGGAAATCAATCCTAAAAAATGATTGATATTTGATCATATCTGCTGGGCATCTATAATCTCTGTAGACTCTAAATACCAATTATGAATAATGGTGTGAGCCTCTCAGAAGCCAAATTGATCAATTACACTTTCTTTAAATTTTTCAAGTTTAGTATACAAACACATGTTTACACTAATCATATGCTCAGGTATTAAAATTGAGAAATTTACAAAAAATGGAGTTAACCACTTTGGCTTCTGAAAAATTCATATATGTATCTAGAATCCAGAAATTATAGATGTCCAGTCAGATATGATCAAATATCAATAATTTTCAATCATGTATCATGTAAATATAATATGATACATAGTTGGTATTTGACTTGACAGACAGATGTCCAGCCAGATATGATCAAATATTGATCATTTTCAATATATGTGATTCTCAAGAAGGTCTCAATATTGTATATATGTCATTCAGATTGAATAGTATTTATTTGAGTTGTTGGCCCAAAATATCAGGGGTTGGGAATCAATGTTGGTAGGAGTTGCCAGTTTTAAGAGAAGTCAATGTCAGTGTCAGCAATAACTTTCTCATTGGTCATAATTTATTGGTTTTAAATTTTAAAAATGTATTAAATAAATATTTTCTTTTTCAGATGAATAAATAATTTTTTCAGTAATAATATTGAATAAAAATGTGTTCTAAAAAATCATTTATATGTGTTTACTGTTGGAGGAGAAGTGTCAGTGTTGGCACATTTTCCTGCCGACATCCCAGCCCTGAAAATATGCAAATATCTTCTCTCTTATTGGACTGATATTGATCATTTGCGATACGCTTGATCTTCTAGTGTGGCCAAATAACATGTTTTATTAAAATCAAATAATAAATACACAAATTATCATTGACAAGCAGAACCTAATCTCATCTTTTATGTTTATCCCATTGGAATGAAAGGTCAAAAAAGGGAAATTAAATGAGGCAAATATGATATTACATATAAAAATGTAAACACAAAATTAGTCATAAGCAGGTACATGTTTTTTACATTCTCATATAAAATGAATAGCATTTAAAATGAGTAATTCAACCTAATTCAGTGGTATTCATTATAACTGAGTTTACAGTATAAATTCCTTCTTAGATTAATAAAATCTGAGATTTTATTTCAGTTTTGGAATAATATATTATTATAAAAATTGAAACTCTATTGTATGCAGTTATATTTCAGAAAGTTTAAAATAAACTCACTTGGTATATTTATTGATCCTGGTATTTTACCTTCTTTTATTAGTTCATCTGATTCACGTACATCAATTAATATAATTTTAGAATTCTTCAGTTGTTGATTTAAATCTTCAAACTGAATATCTATTTATATAAGGCATTTATATAATTAAAATCAATTAACAGTTTTAGCACATTTATTCAAAATACAATTATAAAATAAAAACCTTTACTTGATATGGCTGAAGATTTTCTGGATAAGGACATGATATTTACTGAATAAAAGAAATAAAATCAAAATGACAATTATTTGAATAATTTATAAAAAAAAAATATTATTTCAGTTAGTTTATATAGTTTTATATAAATGAAAATATAATAAATGAATGTATAATTTATATTAATAAAATACGATAATTCTTGACTTATGACCAACTCATATTTATGATGATGATATCATCAATAAATTTCCCTGATACAATGGTTTGAAATATAGAAAGTGTTCTTTTTTATGCCAGATTCTTTTGTGCAGTTTTGTTTTCTTTATGTTTATTAAAATAATATATAGTGTCCTAGTAAATATTAGTAGGGAGAAATCTATAAATTTTTGGCATTTCTAACTTATGATGGTAGGATTTGAAATTTTTGTAACCAAATTCCATTGTAAGTTGAGGACTATTTGTAATTAGCAACTTGTGTATATTTTAAATAAATAAATATGCAACATAATAGGAATTGCAAATTTTAACAAAAATTGCAAAAGTTCTTTTAAATAAATCATACCATTTTATATACATGATTTAATACCCATTAAAAATATTTTTGAAGAGTTAATGATTCATTCTACTGAATATAGTGTGAAGATTAATTCATCATTTTATAATATTTTCCATTTTGCATGAATATTTATAACAACAGAGCTGTCATGTCATATGAAGTTCAAAGACATCACTTTCTACCTTTATACTTATAGACACAAGCTCAGTCTTTTTAGGCAGCAATGTTTAATAAATTCTTAGATACAAATTTAATTGGAGTGCTTTTGGCTTTAGTAAGCCCTCATCAGTAGTTAGTATAGTTAGAATGTAACCAATTACATTCTAATTGTAACTGTATTTAAAATTAATTCTGTACACAAATTACATTCTAACTGTATTAACTGCTGATGAGGACTTATTAAAGCTGAAAGCGTTCCAGTTAATTTTTATTTAAGAATTTATTAAACACTTCTGTCTAAAACGATTGAGCTTGTGTCTGTAAGTATATGCCATATCAAACTTTTTAATCTCAAGTCAGAAGGGATAAATCTTTAACTGGCATTCCAGTTAATTTTTATTTAAGAATTTATTAAACACTTCTGTCTAAAATGATTGAGCTTGTGTCTATAAGTATATGCCATATCAAACTTTTTAATCTCAAGTCAGAAGGGATAAATCTTTAACTGGACATACTCTCTAAAGTTAAAATTTTGTTTGACAAAATTAACAAACAGAAGCATGCTTAAATCCACAATAACTATTTCAAACATATCATTCTAAGAAAAATAGGATTGTCTATAAAAAATAGAGGCAATTTAATATACAGTATAAATCTACTTCAGAGCACATTCAAATATTATCAAACTGATCAGTTTCACTATAATTGATTTAAAGGAGATAAACAAATTATCTTAAACAAATTTAATTTTACCCCTAGTGAATTATTTTAGAATTAAACTGCTATTTTAATAATTATTTATTAATTATGTTATGGTGCCATCTTCTATTGGCTTAATAATTATTTAATTTAATTTGGGCCAGTTTGCTGTATCTCTTATTTAATAAGTGAACTATAATTTTTACTAAATTCCCAAAATTAAAAATTTGCCTTGGCCTGCAATCAAACCAGGATCTTCAGGTTGCCTTAGCCAGTTAGACTATGAAGACATCCAGCAAATTTCCATTTTTAACTGTATACTTCAAAATAGTATCATGCTGACACAAGCCTGCTACATATTTATTATTAGTAAGCACTAGAAGACACAGAAATATACAATAGATATGTAAGAAAATAAAAAAAATACTCATGTGTAAATTGACTATAGTCCCTTTAAAAGACTATTTAAATTAGTAAAATGTATTTACTAAACAACTGGAAATTACTCTATAGTACCGGAACTGATATAGATTGCTCAATGATATCAACTTCTTTCTGTTTACTGTTATTTTTTCTTATAAGGAGTTGGTGTATAATTATAAGTCTCGTAGATGCTGTAGAATCATCTACTATCTGACACACATTTCATAAGTGGTAACTAAAGAATGGCTACTTTTCTCCTAATGATCTGCCACATTTCTTCAAGCAGGATCCTTTTTTCTCATATTTTTTATATCTTTTCACTTTTTCCTTCATTCTTCAAGGATTCTTTAGATTCTGCCAGAATAACTTACAGTATATGTCCTCTATCACTTTCAATAAATGTAAATGTAGATAAATGTATTAATTATGACATCAGTCATGGATGATCAAATCTATAATAAACTCCATGATTTTACAAAAACAAACCAATTGATCAGCACTGGTAACCAAACTAACACAAAAGTAAAAAAAAAAGAAAATCATCTCTTGATAAGTAAAGATCAACCAATTTGTAATCTTTGCAACTGTGCATTTACTATGAAGCACATTTTAATCAAGTGTGTATTATTTTACTACAAAATATTTGCCACATTTTAATTGTTCTATTCTTTAATCGTTTAATCCTTATTAGAAAGAATTCTAATTATTCTGGCTTTTTTTATCAGATGTATTTCAGTATTTACATAACATTTAGTTTTTATCTTAATTTATTTTAATTTATCTTTATATTGTTTATGGCTTTTTACATTATTTTTATAAATTAAATTTTTATAGTTGCCTTTTGATGAAATTATTGCTGCTATTTGCTGTTTTGTTTGGTTTATCATATGCTCTTTCCCATAATGTTTTGAATGGTATTAGCCCTGGGTATTAGTTATTATTAATTATTCTTATCTGCTATTTACAAATGTCTTTTACATACAAAAACAATGTATAAAAAGATTTTGTTTTTTTCCTTAATGTTTTATGAACATTGTGTTTATAATAGTTTTACCCAGATGAACCCTATATTACGAAAGAAAATTAAACTGTTGATGTTATCTAGCAATCAGTTAACTTTGAAGCACAATGAGTTAATAAGTAATATTTATAAAAAATTTTTTAATAAGTAATATTTAGAATAAGCTTTCCTGAGTTTTTCCTTAATAACAGTTCATGAGTTGAGTTTAAAAAATTCTCAAGTTTTAGCAACACTATTCTCAATTATTTGTATTTATTGATTTATATTGTATTTTATGATCATATAAAGTTTTGTAATTATTTTAATAATATAAACCACCTTAACATACTTTCTAATTTTGTAGCAGTGAATGTCTGTAAGTGTATGGCTACTAAATAAAAAGATAATGAAATGCTGTATAAATGAAATTCTCAGTATTCAGACTATTGATTTATAATATACCAATGTACCATGATATATCTGTGGAATACTAATCTATTTGCTATATTTTGAAATACTAATATAAATTGCACTGATAAATTGATTAATATGAGATAGTATTAATCAGATACAGGTTTTTCAATTTTACAACTTAATTCATTCCTGGAGTTTTCTTTTAAAATAAGAACTCATACAATAAGAATCAATTTCCCATAGACATAATGTTAAAAAAAGAAAAGTTCTGTTCTCAACTATGAAATCTGACTATAATAAAATTAAGTAAAAAAAATTAATAATTTATGATTAAAAAATAATTTATTAATCTAAAAAACTGAAAAAATGGCCTTAAAAATCAAGCAAATTATAATAATAAATTGTTTATGTCATATAAATGTTGTTAGAATTTTTATTCTTCATTATTATTGATAGATAAATATTTGAATATATAGAACAGGAAGGAATATATAAAAATTAGATTATCATCTAGGAGGCAATATGATATATAATGTCCAGTTCTCTTTTCTATTTCGTCTTTTTCTCAAAACAATCTGCTAATACTTTAATACAAATTGGCTGAATTAAGAATACTTTAATACAAATTGGCTGAATTAAAAAAAATACTTATCTTGATTGTTTGCTAAAATAAGTTATATAGAATACTTTAATACAAATTGGCTGAATTAAAAAAAATACTTATCTTGATTGTTTGCTAAAATGTATATTTTTGTTGTATTGTATAATATAAAATTTTATAACTTACGAACATATTTTTTAATTAGAATCTACTATATATCATTTGAAATGCACAAAAATACTTGCACTTTAAAATGTAACTTTTGCATCAAATATCAAATCAATTTATTTCATAATTATCTATACTATAAATAAATAATAGTTAATGTTATTTTTAAAAATAAAATATTTATACAAGTTTATAAACATACTGTATATTTTCTTATGAAAAAGCATATTTTTATTTATATATGGAGCTTATATTATCACATATAAAGAAATTGATTAATAGTAACCAATATTATATATCACAAAAATGCACACAAAAAACAAAGCTCTAAACAGGATAAGGTCGAAAACGTTTCTGTTAATAAAGTATTTATCTTGTTTAGAAATTTGTTTTTTTTGTGTGCATTTTTGTGAATGTAACTGGATGGCTTTAAAGTTCAATAATATTTAAGGAATGAAGATCAGCTCCAAATTAAGTGAAAAACATATATCATAATATATAAACAATATTATTTAAGGAATGAAGATCAGCTCCAAATTAAGTGAAAAACATATATCATAATATATAAATGATATATTTTTTTCACTTAATTTGGAACTGATCTTCATTCCTTACAGTACATGATAAACTAAAAAGTGAAAGTAATGATTAGTATTATTTGGATCAATATTATATATAGTACCTTTATAATTTCTCCTATATAATAATTTATGCATATCCAATATATTGAATGCATTTGTAGGATTACTGGGAATTTTGAAAACTGTCATTCTTCTAAAAACATTCAGCAGGCAATAACCCTGTCTCAAACTCATTTTTCTTTTGGAATTTGCTGTCATAAATAGTTCATTTTATTGACATAATATTTTATTGATAATTAAAATCTAGATCCAGAATTACAAGTAGAATAAAATGGCATATTATTTGTGTGTGTTATATGTACAGTACGCTTTTTTAGTCGAATTTAAAAATTTATTTTCTTACTGAAATTATGAGAAAAATATAGTACAGTATATCTAATAAGAAAATTTATAATTATTAATACATTCAATTCTACTGTAATCTGGATTGATACTATTTCTTACATTTTATAATATTGGATTATAGTTTTCAGCTTCTGTTTACAATTACAACAAAAAAACCTAGTTTCTCATTTATAAGAAAGTATGCGCAGTATTAGTAATTAGACAAGTCACTACACAAATATATTAGATTGGTTAGCATCTAAATTATATTAAATTTATAGCGACAATTTTGCTTGATGTAGACCATCGATTGTGTAGGCTGTTTTAAGTTCAATATTTTATAAACGGAGTAGCGGAAATGTTCTCTATGTTTACTCCAAGCAATTGGTTGTCAGTTCCTACGAAAAGCATAGTGAGAAGAAATTCGAACATGCATTTGAATGATTTCAGGACGACAAGAAACGAAAGAAATCGTCAAGCTTCTCAACCGATTATAAAATATTCGGTCGATTGAGAACAGTTTTCTGCGATTGTATCCAGCTATTGGCAAGAATATACATTTGCGATTGATTCATGCAACATTGATAAATTTTCTAAAATATAAATATGAATATTCATATATATATTCAATATTTAAAAAAAACAGAAGCAGAAATTTAAAAATTTGAATAAAAAAAATAAACGGAGTAATTAAAAATTCCAAAAAGTAACAAATGTTATCATTTTGGTATTCGGAAAAATCTCATAAAAATAATACATGTTGAGGTAGTACAGTATTATAAACTTATCGAAAGAACTGCAGCTATCTCGTGCAGTTATTTTAGAAGACAACTTTTAACTTGCACAAAAAAATAATCCATTCGCGCTTTTTAAGACTAGTTGAAGATGCAAATTTTTAATTCTATAACTGAATGGACAGGATGTATGGATGTGTTGTGTTGTGGATATATAGCTATTTTAAATAACCTTGGATATACAGTACTATAAGTACAGTATATACTGTATACATGCATTTCTAAAGAATAAGATTTCTTAAAGTCTTTTTTTATTGAAAATTTAAACATTCTAAAAATTTTCAATTAAAAAAGAGGTTTATTTAGGACGAATCTTTAAATCAACAATATCGCTGCTTCGCGCTTCTTACTTTAACCTAAGAAAGTCTGTTCGTATTGTGGGATAATGCTTCAATACACCAAATGTTTGGTTTTGCATACAACTCCTTTGCACGCGATTATTATATACAGTAACATTCAACGAAATCAATGAAACAGTTACCCACAAACATATAAGGTGCAATCTTACTATTCTATTACCTTAGAAAGAGCTGGGATTCTAAACTTCTTTGACTGTTTCTTCTCGCAAATTATCTCGATCGTCGAAAAACGATTATCTCTATAGTCGGTTTCTGAAGATATTACTTTTGGAATGTTTATTTAGCTTAGTAACCGTAATTATCAATCTGAACACAGAAATTTTATCGCCATAAATAAAAATAAATTATTTACAACAACAACACTTTTTAAATTAAAAAAAGTACTGTATTTTAATAATGTCTTGACCTAATTAATAAATATTTGAATGATCAAGCATAATCAAAAAATATTGTCAGCCGGATAGCTGCATGCTGTACTTCCACTCTGAAGACCTAGCTTCAATTCTTGGATCCCACACTTCCAGATTTTACAGGAGAGGTCCGGGCCGGCCACATGAATCCTATTCTCCACCTGACCCCGCCAAAGGTATGAGCAGCCTGTAGATGTGTTTATATTTTAATTAAATTACCATATCACAAATCAGATATACTGTACTATATTCAGCAACCACTTTTAGAATCCATCACAGGTTGCACAACACCTATGATGGGGTCAATCAAAACATTGAAAATGGAATTGAACCTTATTCTCTAGGCTGGTAGGTTACTACTACCATGCTACTACTATACCACAACCATTCGACCAATGATAAATAATGAAATGCCCATAGAGTAGAAACGGCGTTAAACTTCGCAAAGAAAACTATTTTGAAATTAAAATTTTATTTTTATGCGAAAATGTTATTCTAGAAGTAAGAAGACTTTTTCTTATTTATCGTAAAATCATGAATGAGATCTTTTAAATTAAATAAATACATTTTTGTTTAGTAATGTTAATAAATACAATTTAACATTTGTGTTAAATTGTTGACAACAGAAATTAATTTCATATCATTGACCTTGTACTTTTATGTAATTCTTTAATTAGTTAATAAATATCGTTTCCTATGATGTTTCCATAACAGATCATAATCATTGAAGAGTTAAAAAAGCATTATAATTGTGTAAAATTCTGAAAACTCATTAATCAAACTATTAATATTGTTATAATAAATTCGCAGAATTCTATTCGTACAATATTTCTTTAAAAGTGAATCTATAACATTTATAAACTGCAATGGATACTTAGAATATATAATTTCAATCCGCACTTAATAGTCATCTAAGGTAGTCAAGAAGATCAAGGATGCACACCCTTAGGGTGTGTCTAAAAATTCGTTCCGTGCACGTCCGAGTTGTACGATCTCGCTAAACTTCAGAATATATAATTTCAATCGCACTTAATAGTCATCTAAGGTAGTCAAGAAGATCGAGGATGCAACTAATTGTAAGATCTTTGGATGCAACATGCAACAGATTAGGAAGTGGCGTCATCTATTGGCTAAAAATTAAAAAAAATAGATAGGGAGCATAAAATACATATAAACCTTTAGCTACTGTGTATCTTTTTAAAGTTCAAATGACAGAGTTTCTCAGATTCGGTATCGCTATTTATGTTGCGAGAAATTATTATTTCCAATCTCATTATTCGTTTTACACATATTAAAGCAAATGTCTTTTCTTTTGTCATTTACGCCCATGAATATATTATTACACCATTTTCCAACTGGAAGTTTCAGAGTTCATCTAAAACGCTACATAACAATGACTCGCCGCTTCACATGAAACCCAGACAGTAACTCTTGCAATCGGGGAAAAAGCGCCAGCAATAGAAATCTGTGGCGCCAGCTAAAACCTCCATATTACCCTATAGAAGATGGCGGCCGGATGGTCGAGTGGTAACGCTGTCGTTGTGCCACGCAGGAGGACCTGGGTTCGCGTCCCGGGTCTGGTATCTTCTGAAAAGATTTTTCGGGGTGCCGGGCCCGACCCGGCGATCCCCGTCCTTCACCATCCGGCCTCCTCCACGGATATGGGTGCAGCCCGTGGTTGGAACTGGCCCCGCCCCTTAGTAATCTTCCGATTCAGTCTGTGGTTGGAACTGGCCCCGCCCCCTTAGTAATCTCCCTGATTGGAAAAGGGGTGTAAAATATGCAAAACAAAAAAGTAGAGAAGCATTCTAGTGATCATCATAAGCCGCTCAAATCCATAATGGGTTCGACCGTCAGGTGAAGGATGAGATTCAACGATCAAGAACTGAACCCATCCTAAAAAACTTTTGGAGGTGTAAAATCTGAGAATTCAACCGGAATCAGCATGCTTCTACTGCGGCTATTCAGCCAATAGTTTTAACTGCTAAAAATGGCGACGTCCAAATTTCTGAGAGCCTCCTTGAATATTTTTTAAAATATTTATTGGATTTTTATAAAATTTAGCAATATGATTGTTTCATTAAAATATATTGTTGAAACATTAATTAACACTTTAACTGTAATCATTAAAATTTTAATTTCAGAGTTTTCTCTAATAACTTTTAAATTATTTGATAAAAATTCATAAAATTTTGCAGAGTGATCAGAACATTTAATGGAAAATTTGAAGTAGGATTGATTAATCTCATAAATTCATTCGTGAAAAAGTGGCGGAAGTTCAATTTTCTGAAGTTTACAATAGTTATTAAAGTAATGATTTTTATTATGTTTAACATATAGGTTATGTTATTGAAGATGATTTTGTTGAAATATTTCAATCGCATATCTTTAATCATTTAAAGAACATGCTCGGAATGTAATTTTAAAGTTGCTTGTCGTAATTTTAATTCAATATCATTCAGTTTAAATTTCATCATTTATAAAATTTCTATGGAGAAAAAATGATAGTCTTGCGGCGACCCCTACTGGCCAAAAGGTCTACCACTCCCGAAATTGCCCGAAAGACAACGAGAGTATTTCTTACGGCAACACTGACCAGAAGTTGCCAGCTCGACTGCTCCGCCGACACTTTTTGACTACACTTCGACGTGGACAGACGTCAGTCAAATAGTCGCGATTCTTTCTGTTGTGTCAATCATAACTGTACTCAAATGTCGCTCATGTATACTTAAGTCTTTGTATATAGTATTAGTAATAGAATAATAAATTATATTGTGGATACAAATGGATTGAACTTTGTCTCCTGAATTCAGACATATATCGACCTCCACAGTCTAATACAGTGATTCTTAACCAGTGTTTCCCGGAACACTGATATTCCGCGAACGTGTTAGGCTGGATTCACACTGGTCTGAGACCACGTCTACGACTACAACCATGATTGATGACTTGTGATAGTAAATGCACATTGATCACGACCGGCTTCACGATTTTTCGAATCGGCCAATAGCAACTGAGTAAACAACAGCCAATAAGAGTGATATAGCATACAGCTCGTAACAAATAGTCAAATGCCTCCTTTCTATTGGCTATCGTAATGACGTAGCCGCTGCGACCACGACAATATTCAGCAAGTTGAATATTGTCGTAGTCGCAGTAAATAGTCAGGAAGCAAAGCCTGATGGGATTGTTTCTATAGCAACGGTCGCGGTTGTGGTCGAGGTCGCAATCGCGAGGCCAGTGTGAATCCAGCCTTAGAAATGTTCCGCGAAATTATGAAATCAAGGCGTACTTGAATGATCTTAGCGTACTGCGCAGTACGCATTTTATAATGTAGCAAGATCAAAGTTGCATTTTCGAATAAACTGTTAGACACGCTTACCCACAAAAGTACTTAAGATTTTGTTATAGTTTTCGACATATTTTTTTTACATTTTTACGCCCCTTTTCAATCAGGGAGATTACTAAGGGGCGGGGCCAGTTTCCAACACGGAGACTGCACCCACACCCGTGGAAGGGGGCCGGATGGTGAAGGACGAGGATCACCCACCAGCATATTTTATGCCCCCTTTCCAATCAGGAAGATTACTAAGGGGGCGGGACCAGTTCCAACCACGGGCTGCACCCACATCCTGTGTAGGGGGGCCGGATGGTAAATGATGGGAATCACCGGACTGGGCCCAGTAAGCGGACCGGATGGTGAAGGACGGGGATCACCGGGCCGGGCCCAGTATCCCTGCCGGATGGTGAAGGACGAGGGTCGTAGAGTCGGGCCCAGCACCCCGAAAATACTTTTCAGGAGATGGCACACATGGGTCGGGAACCCGGGTTCTCCTGCATGTCACGCCAACGCGTTACCACGCGGCCATCCGGCCGTCCGACATCATATTTGTGTGAACTAGGCTTTTCAACATTAATAATGACAAATGCGGTCGGGCCCAGCACCCCGAAAATACTTTTCAGGAGATGGCACACACGGGACGGGAACCCGGGTTCTCCTGCATGTCACGCCAACACGTTACCACGCGGCCGTCCGACATCATATTTGTGTGAACTAGGCTTTTCAACATTAATAATGACAAATGTTGGCTATGGCACTTTGTTAACTAAAAAATTCTAGTAATTGTTAGTGCGGTTTAGTTTTCGGAAGGCTGAAGAAGTTGGGAGAGAGAACAGAAGTTGGATGGAACTGGCCAAGACCAAGACTTAAGATGATGGTTAGGACCGGGTGTAGGGGATGGAGGAGCCCGGCAGCTAGATAGAGGAACTATTTTAAAATTTTTTAAGAATCTGTAGATGAAAATATTAAGTTCATGCATTTTATAAATAAAATAAAAAATCTATTTCTCTGTTCTCTTACATCGAAAGACACAAAGTTGACGTAAAAAAATCTGACAACTGTTAGCAACGTGAAAAATAATGAAGCTTCTAATAATTTAAATTGATAATTTAAAAACATGATTTAATTTTGAATTAATTAACGAAATTTGAATGACTTATTTAAATTTATAATTAAAAAAAGTAAACATTTATAAATATATTTTAAATAATAAAAAAAGTTTAACATCAAATCAACAATTTGCAGCTTTAACACGTGCCACATCTGGGGGTAGAAACACGGTCCGCCCCCAAGAACATCGCCATCTCACTCCAGTAAGTACAAAAAAAAATGTTTTTTTCTTTTTTTTTCTCGTTCACCCGCCACTCTTCACAACCTGGCAGTTCAATCTATTGGTAACATTGCTTCAGAGTCATTTGTTCTCTGATTATAGTTGACAAGATGGATGATGGGAAGAACGACGTCACTATGTAAGATATCTAAAACGAAGAGAAAATCCTTGTCAAAACGGTAAGCTTACAAATGAATCTATCCACACAGAAATTCAAACAATTATGATGACTTTGAAATA
>AYEL01066278.1:0-17674 GCA_000484575.1 Olivierus martensii
AATTTATAATTAGCTTTTTTGTAAGAATTTATAAAGTATTTTTAGCAAAAATCATAATCAGTACATAGATATACATTATGAAAGTTTTTTAATTGAATGTATTCTTCAAACTTAAGTTGTTCTTTAAATATAATATATCTAATGATGATTGTTTTGTACTAAAAATATTAGAAGCTCTTATTAAAATATTTTATTTTAATTAAGCTTATTAAATCTATTAAATTTCTGGTTACAATAAATAAACTTATTTTTGGCTAGATCAAAAATTGAGTCAAATTTAAATATTGATTTTTGTATAATTATCTATTGCAGTTAAATTTAAATTTTCCTACTTGAATTATCTAATTATTACAGAAATAGGATGAAAATTTAGACAGGGAATAAAGTTTATTTAGTTTTACTACAGCATGTGCTGTCTGTCAAGTAAATACAGTGAAAACTGACTTCACGATCACCTGACGTGACGACCACAATTTTATGGGAACCAAATTTTTTCCCCATAGAAGTAATGCTGTTTGACCCTCCATAAGATGACCACCTCCCTAACGCGACCACGACCATCATTTTTATAGACTAAACACAAAGTGAAACTGTCTATGATGACCATAATTTTTTAACATCACTACTCTAATTGACTATCTTTATTGCTTATATCAGTACAGGTTTCTTTTAAACTTAAATTTCATTTAAGCCAAACTACTACAATTGATTTTCTTTTAAACTTAAATTTTATTTAAGCCAAACCACTATAAAAAAAATTGCACTGTGCGAATTTTTCCCCATCATTCATACCATGAGAATGAGGTAGAGCACTGAAATAATGAAATCATGGTATCATTTCTACTTTAATGTGATGTCTTTTTAATTTGCATGTTCCTTAGATTTGTTTCTATGATATGATAATTAAATTTTGTATTAAAAACATTAAAAATCAAAACTTGAAGGCTTATGGTGAAGTGATATAGGGAAAACAGGGAAAGAGAAAACAATCAGCCACTGGATCTGGATGTTTGTGTTTTATGCAAGTGTATTAATCAAATGTAATCTCATACATGTATGATGCTATCACTGCACTTTGGATGTTGAAATATGCTAAACCATGGGCTAAATGGAAAGTTAATGCCTTGAATTTAGAAAAGCGAATAAAAATGATTGAAGGCAATAAGAAAGGTCTTTCTGAAGTAGCATTAGAAGAAAAATTTAATGTGGGAAACACAGATCCACAAACTATTGTCTAAAAAAAATTCTGACTAAATGGAAGAACAAGGAAAATCGCAAATTTAAGCAAATGACACCCTGCAAGAAACATGTTGAAGAATTAAACTGTTCGATGTTGTAGAAATTATAAAAAATAAAAGCAGAATGCGACAAAGCACTATTGACAGTTTTTTCCAATAAATAAATATATTGTGTTTCTGAATAAATGATAAACTGTGTTATAAATTGTAACAAAAACATATGTTTCGATTTTATTAAAGTGTAATCATTTTGTTTCATTTAAACATGCTATATTATAATTAACCTGTATAAGCCGACCACCTGTACAAATGACCAGTTTTGATTGGAATGGGAGGTAGTCATCTTATACAGGTTTTACAGTATGTGCAGCTGGATATGTATAGGCATGCAATTTTTTTTTTATAGTGAATTCCAACACAACAAAAATATTGTAAAACTTTATAGTTATTTAATTTAAGTTAGTTAGATGACTATGCTTCTTAGTGCCATTTGGTGGTAGAAAGAGACTTAGTTTACATAAAAAAAGTAGGTATTAAATATAATAGCCTAGTACCTTATTCTTTTCTTTTATATAAACCATGTGTTTTTCCACCACAAAATGGCATTGAGAGGCATGGTCCTTTAATTAACAACAAGTGTAGATTTAATGAAATTTAAATAATAATTCATCTCCTGTAAGATCTTATAGCTTCTATTAATAATAAATTTTTGATTATCTGTATGTTTACAATATATAGCCATAATTTCAGTCCTAAATGAATTCAGGAACTTTCAGTTAATCAAAATGACATTTTTTTTTATAAGCATTAGAAATTGAGATAGTGCTTTTCAGCTCCCAAAAATGGAAGGTATTAATAGAAAAATCTGAAGTTTTTATAAATAATTTCTCACTCTATAATCTTCTAAGTAAATTGATTTAGATTATTATACCTGTTTTTTAGGTTATTATTAATCTAAAAAACAAGTTATTATTAATTTTAATTTCTAAAATATATTCTGTTATACTACAACTGCTAATGTATCTGATTTTTCTTTAATAAGTTTGTAATAATAACTAAAAAAGATTTTTAATAAATCTATATAAGTAAATATAATAAAATTAATTATTATTATATTATTATAATGGTGCCTTGGTTAATGATGGTAATCCGTTCCATGATTACCATCATTAACCCATTAACCAAAACCGTCATTATCCAAGGTGCGATTCCCCATAAGATTTAATTGAAAGTTGATTAATTTGTTCTGGCTCCTCCCCACAACCATAGCAAATATTAAAAATGCAGATAAAACTCATTTAAAATGTCCTAAAAATATGAAAAATATCATTTATTTATTATATTTGCTACAAAAAAAACTAACATTAATAAAATGAATTTTTCAATGAAATAGTTTTTAATTATCAATCTTCACCAGAAAGACAATTGGGCTCACTTCAGAATTTTTTGACAAATGAGCCCATAAATACTGATTAACAGCTTATAGATTCAACGATTATTATACAGATAAGATTTGATTATGAATACATTTTACACATAGGAAAGGCCCCAGAATATGTATTTAATCATTCCAAATTAGGGATTACTATAATTCAGAAAAATAACTTTCCTTTTAACAATAGATAAAATAGTCCCCAGAAACTTAAACTTTTAATGTTACGATTTCATTTCAAGTGCTTCTAACATGAAAATTAATAACCAATATAACAATTTTACCTTTAATAAATATGACAAATATTCCCACAACAAATTTGCCAACAGTAATAGCAGTTTGTTTTTTTATCGTTCTGCTGGCAGGATTGGGAAAACGCTGTGCTCATGCGCAAAGGACTGAGCGAGTTTTCATCGTTACTGTTTTCTGGACTGAACAAGTTTTCAAAAGCAAAGCAGGATTCAAGTGTCCCGTACACATCGATTGACATGGTTTTGGGAACAAACCGGCCTTTAATAAGGTAGATGACTTCAATAGGAGTATGTATTTGCATCAAATAAAAAAATGACCAAAATGGACTGAACGCGTTTTGGGATCACACTCTTCAATTAAGTTTACATATACGACAATTACTCTAAGTAATAAAAGAAATATGAATTTCAAAATAACATTCATTACAAAAATATTCTTATCGAAATAATTAATTTTAATGCTCCAGATCAATAATTTGTTAAAAAATAATTTTAACAATAAATGTATTTAAAAAGATCAAGTCTTTCCTTTTTAAAGTCAAACTATATAACGTTGTTCTATAAAACTTATATAAAACTATTATATTTAAATTATATGAAATCTACTAATTAATCCTTACAAAAATATTCTTATCGAAATAATTAATTTTCGATAATAGAACGACGTTCTATATAACGTCGTTCTATAAAACTTATATAAAACTATTATATTTAAATTATATGAAATCTACTACTTGTAATTAATTCAAACATTGTTATTAGTGGGTGCAGAGAGATGGTGATCTTATAAATCACACTTTCCTCTGAAAATTGGCCAGGAACGTGTCTCACAAAATCATTTTCCCCGTCTATTGTCTATCCATAAATTATTTGAAGAATCAAATGCTGAAAACATTCAAATTTTAGAAAATTGTTTCTTATTAATCAATTTATATACTTATTAATTTTGAAGTTCCTTCATAGTAAATTTCTTCCAACAAGAAATAAGAACAATTTTTTTTTATTTTTATGTTTGACTAAGTTAAAATAAACTTCATTAACTGTAATTAAATATTTTATGAAAATTTCAAAAATTAAACTGTTCATAAAATATTTCTCGAATATTTAATAATCCAAATGAAAACAGCAATAGATTTTATAACAAAAGTGAATGAAATATTTCATTTTTCTAAACTATTTAGCCTTAAATTATTTTTTTTAGCGAGACATTTTTAAAAATAACATAGACTGTGAAAAAATGCTATGTTAAGACACGAAGTAAGCTTATTTTGAGTGATCTGATGATCCTGATATTATGATGACTATTGAAATTTAAAAGGGCAAAAAAATATTTCATTAAACTTTCCCAGGAGAAATTTTTTTATAATAATATAACAAATTATTATACATTTTTATAAGTCATCGTAATTTACGCACAAATCAATTAAAGATTTTTAATAAAGCTAAAACTTACCTGGCTTCTAGAAGTCGAGGATCTAAGGGCGGATACATGGACTGAACCACATCATCAATTCTCGGTCCAATTTTCTTAGCTACTTCTACTATTTCGTCCAGCTTTTTACCAGATTTGCTGACACTTGTCATAGCTACTAAATTTTCCGTTAAACGACGACACTTCTTTAGTATCGCTAAACAATGCGGAATCAGACCCCTTAAGCGAATTATCGAATTCATTAAAATTTTAATTAGTTAAATAAATATTATAAACTAATGATTTATTTCTAGAAACTTACGTAGCATCATCTATCCATCGATCATCTGCTAAGATGCTTTCGATATCAAAGCGAGATTGAACATCATCCAGTTCTACTTCAGCACTGTCGTTTATCAACTGAATATCAGATCTGAAATTAATGTTTTTTTATATTTGTTTAATTGCATTAAAATAAGAATAATGTAAAAGTAAACAGTGTTACATTCAATATCAATTAGATGCAAATAATTCAATTAAATTGCAAATACAAAATTTGGTATTTAAACAATTTTATTAAACTTTTATTCTAATTAAAAAAAGATACGAATGAAAAATATTTATCAGAGGATTTTTAAACATAAATACTATTATTTAATGCAACCTTCATTAATCTTAACTCATGTAAGCGTTTAATGCATTAATTTTATAATGCAATAGAATTCTAACCTTCGTAACTCAATTCTATATATGAACATCCACAGTTTATTTTACTTGAATGTAAATTTCGATTGGATTGAGTCTGGTGATTGAATTTTATATTTGTTCTTCCTAAATCTTGCAGAAGAATTGATTGAATTATTTATATCTAATCAATTTTTGAATGTAGGAGTTTTCATTCTTGCTATTTAATAATAATTAGCACATAACAAATTAAACTATTTCATAAAATAACTATGGAATTATGTAATAAATTTTTATGGCATTTAAAATATAGATCATGTAATTGGAACAATTTTCAAAATCTGATCCAATTACATGATCTATACATTAAAAAATAATTATTATTAAATATATAATAATTTTTATTTAATATACAAATACTGGGGACCCTGAAATCCCTTAGTGTCTAGGACTTCAAGAGATTCAATCACCTCTATTTATGAATAATAAATTATTTTCTCTCTAAATACACTTAACTGTTAAAATATCAATTAGTTTTGATTCTGCATTCTGTTATTGATGTTTTAATACAATATAGCATTAGAAATTGCTATACCACTTTCAAAAATAAATCTTTAAAGAATTATTTATATATTAACTTCTTTTATATACACTAAGAGTTACTGGATTCAAATATTTCATCCTATATCTTTGTCCATAACTAACAGTCATTATTTACATGATTTATTTATCAAATAATAATATTCTTTTTAATTTTATATACCAATATATATATAAAATTTTTATTATTGAATGAATTTGAAAATTTTAATGCAGTTTTATTCATAATATATAGTTATAATGGTATATTATTATCTTTTTAGGTAAATACTTTTGCTACTCAAAGTATCTTCATTTATGGGCATGCAGCTACTGGCAAATCTTTATCAGTTTTGACCATAATGCAACAATTTCAGGTTTTTTAAATTATAAATTTTATTTGTATATAATATTTTGGTTTATTTATATACTCAAATATATCTTTTCTTATTATATTTTTAAATTGTTCAATAATTTTCTTTGAATTGAATCTAAATAATTTTTATTAATTTTTTTAGCTCCTTCATGTATGGATAAACTGTATAGAAATGCATAGTCCACGTTATTTATTTGAAGCTATTCTAAAGAATGTTTCACAATTATTAAACATTTATGAAGATAACATTCAACATCATCACTATGACAATATGTGTGACTTTTTATATGAACTAAAAATGTTAATAAAGAATTGCGATGAAACTATATACATTGTAAGTTATAATTATTATTAGATATCCATATCCTGCTAATACATCTTTGTATCATTTTTAAAAAATATGAAGAACTGAAATTTTAGTGAATAATAATAGAATATATGTATAATGTAATTTTTTTATATTTTAAGAAATAATCATAAAACAATCATTTAGCTTTTCTCAAAGAAAATTGTAACATAAAAATATTCATTAAAAAATGCAATAATTCAAGATTTAACATTATCAGGTGTAATAAAGAAGAAGCTCTTAGGACAGAAAGAAATACAGATGTGGGACCAAAATGATTGTCTTTGGACATGATTTAATTGCCAAGCAGAAAAAGTTAAATCTGGATTTTTGATACCAGATGTGATAATTCATTCCACTCACACCAAATGCAGATTTTAGAAATAATGGTCAAAAATTTTAATAAGGACATGTGGATAAGTGACATTTAGAGTCCAGACACTGTTGGAAATATGCAGAAATAAAGACAACTATTTTAAACAATAAAAAATAATTAAACATTTATTAAATTATTAGATTAAAATATAAGATTATAACCTACACCAGCATTTCCCAAATTTTTTCTATGACGGAACACTTCACAAATCCTGAAATTTTTATGGAACACTTTGGTTATTTTATACTGTAGGTAGTTAATAAATTAATAAATAAATTAGCAAAACAAACATTTTTTATCAAATTGTAATTATGTAAAATAAACTGGCAACTCCAATTTCAACTTGGCACAATATTTTAATTTTCATAATTTTTTACGGAACACTTATAGATCTTCTGTAAAAAATTATGGAAAATATTAAATATTATCCCAAACAATAATACAAGTAGTTACATAGAGAGAAGCATAATAAAGTATTAATACTGACATATAATTTCAATCAAGAAAAATTAATAAAACAGACTAATTATAATGGAAATATCTGTCTTAACCTTAAGAAGTTTCCATGCATTTATAAACAATACCTTTTCAGAGAGAAGATTATTATTTTTCTTAAAGAAGAGAGAGGGTTGTTCTTCTTTCTTCTGATTTTCTTGGTTCTATAAATTTTTAAGAGTTAAGACAAGAGAACACTGGAGAATATGTCTAAATAGGACAATTGACACACACAAGCTCTTTTCTCTCTTTGATGCAAGACCAGACTGCCTTTGAGTTTTTAAAAGTGTCATCTCTCCCTACCCTTTGATGTTTCCATCTGTCTTGTAAAATTGAGGAAAGGTTTGAATTGTTTCTCAAACCCCATTCATTCCATTTGATTGCCTTTGAATTTTTAAAAGTGTCATCTCTCCCTACCCTTTGATGTTTCCATCAGTCTTGTAAAATTGAGGAAAGGTTTGAATTGTTTCTCAAACCCCATTCATTCCATTTGATGTTTTACTTTTTAAATAAGTAAATAAAACAGCACTAAATAGCAAGAATAAGTTTTTAATTGGTATAACGTTTTCGGGCAATAATTGCCCCTCTTCAGTACCATACAATAACCATCATTTTATACATAGTTCATGCTGCTAATCCCAATAAAAAGTAAAACATAGTTTTACTTTTTATTGGGATTAGCAGCATGAACTGTCATTTCTGATGTTCATGTACTGTTTGCAGGGCCAGATTTACCAATAGGCTGACTAGACTAATAGATCCTAGGGCCTTGCAATTCTAGGGGCTCCAAAACTATCACTCAGTTTTCAATTTTTATAAACTTTTAACAAGAAAAAATGGGTTTTTATTAAAGTGCTAGATAGAAAGTAAAATTTTAAAGGTTCCTTATATGTTATAAGGAGATGTAACTGATTTGAATTTTTAGGGACCCCAAAGCCTTGCTCGTCCTAGGGCCCCTAAAAATGCAAATCCAGCTCTGACTTTGTTAGAAGACCCAGTCAACTTTGATCTCCCCTCCTGTCAACTATATGAGACTTATTTCCTCTCAAAAGCATTGTTTATGGAAATGTTTAGTAATTTAGAATAGTTGAATTTCTCTTCAAGCCAAAAAGATCATTCAAAAATTAAATCTAAAATTTTTTTTATTTTGAGTTTAGGTATTAACATATATTTTTAGGAGCATAATCCAATAAATTCTGATTATAATACAGATCTATATTAACAAATTCTATTGTTACATAAATGCTCATTAGTAATTTATACATTTGTTTAAATATATATATATACTTACAATTTGATTTGAGATTTAAAATTTAAACATTTAGTATAATTTATAAGCAATTACATTTAAATACATTTAAAATTATAATATAGAATTTATAGAATTATACCCCCGCGAAAATCGCGACAGCCCGCCGTGAAGGTCGGAAGAGTAAAGTATACCCGAACCTTCCACAAGAGCAGAACCCTAACTAATAATCGCATCGGATGGGCGGAAGGCATGATGACCAGCCGCCCAACTTGAAAAGGGCGAGAATCTCCCCCGGTTCCGGTTCGATCACCGATGTAACCCACTGTCCGCGCCAGACTGGTGGGCCACCATGGAGGCCATGATGACCAGCCGCCCAACTTGAAAAGGGCGAGAATCTCTCCCGGTTCCGGTTCGATCACCGATGTAGCCCACTGTCCGCGCCAGACTGGTGGCCACCATGGAGGCGATATCGACCGACGCCGTGCAATGGCCGGGCTCCTGGTGCCTTGCCGTGGCCGAATATCGCTCGGATCAACTCTCCGATGATTCCATAGGAAGCAAGCTTCCCCGGCCTCTGGATGAATCCACTCAGCCCGAGCAAGGCCAACCCTCGGGTGGGCACCGTAACGGCTTCTATTCCTTCACCATTCATCCCTTCGGACCGGTACAACGCCTTGGGATTGGGAACCCTATAGAGAAACTCGTACCTCACGCAGGGCATACGTCGGACCAATTCTTAATCCCGGAAACAGGGACTCGGACGGTCGAGTGGCGAACTACAGAGCATCCATCAGCGAGGGATGAAACAGCCATGCTCTACCGACCCTATAAGAATTTCTTCACTAGGAGCAGCTAACTGGGGCCGGGGCTCGGGCCTTTCCCAGGCCGACCAGTTTTTGCTGCTGGATCTCTCTGTAGACCGGGGTTCGGGCCTTTCCCAGGCCGACCAGTTTTTGCTGCTGGATCTCTCTGTAGAAAGTCAACCGAGATCCGGGGCGAATTATCCGGCTAGGACTTCCCCCGGCTTGTCTACTCAGGGCACCACTCCCTTTCGACGCACCGTAGACACACCAACGTCTGCACACACCCGTCAAAAGGGTCATCTTCGCCAGAATTTCGCCAAGCATTTGGCAAACCTCTTAGTTTCTCCCTGTCACTATGGACGTATCGGCCCAGTTGTACAGATATGAGCACAGTGACAGCCGGTAAGCCCTCTCGCCACAAGGCAGGCGCCCTCGAGAGGCGTAGAGAGGCAGGCTCATGTCGTATTCTGAGACTAGCCAAAGCTTTTCCCCTGCTCCACCAACGAGAGCACAGTGAGAGCCGGTAAGCCCTCTCGCCACAAGGCAGGCGCCCTCGAGAGGCTGGAGGGAGACCGGATGGTGAAGGACGGGATCACCGGGCCGGGCCTAGTACCCCGAAAAAAAATCGGGACGCGAACCCGGGTCCTCCTGCGTGGCACGCCGACAGCGTTACCACTCGGCCATCCGGCCGCCATTTTTGAGACTTCTATTGCTACACTGCTTGTCGAACCGCTTATACACACAAAAGCCTGAAAATTTTAAAATGTTTGAATTTTCAAAAAGTTCAAATTTCTGGAATCCGGATTTTGGATTTTCACTATACAGTACAGTGATACCTCGGTTCACGAACATAATCCGTTCCTTGACCCTGTTCGTGATCCGAAAAGTTCGTAATCCGAATCAATTTTTCCCATTGCAATTAATGTAAATCCAAATAATACGTTTTTTGTCCTAGATCAATTTTTCCCATTGCAATTAATGTAAATCCAAATAATACGTTTTTTGTCTAGTATCACTTCTGGTTCGCCAATAAATATTGATGAAGTTCTAAAGCCTTCGCACATATCAAAGCCTCGCTCACGCTATCTCCCTAAATTCCCCTTTTTATTAATCCAAACTAACAACAATTTCTCTACTTCTTGTAACACTCGAGTCCTTTGATTCGTTAACCTAGCCACTACTTTAAGAAAAACTACTAGGAATCTCCTATAATAAGTTTTCAAAACAAAAGCTTTTATTAGCTAAGTAGTTACTTTTTTAAAAAGAATAACAAAAAAAGACTGTAGTTACTTTTTAAAAAAGAATAATAAAAAAAGGCTAAAATAAAGGACTGATAAGGTTTGACCTAAAAAGATATAGGGAAACTCAACAGGGCGAGCTCCAATTCAAGTTAGAAGAATAAAAACATTTACCAATCTTCAAAATAATCTTCGATTCTCAATACTAAATGAAAATGCACGTTTCTTTGGAGAAGAAAATCTTAATAATATTAAAATAAGAACACATCAATATTTCTCGAAGTCGCGAAGTCTCCTTTAGATACATCAGCTTTCTTCAGCGTATCTTTATTCTTTAGATAGTGCAGATCGTGGAATGATTTCTTGAAGAAAGATTCACATCTTATTAAAGATCTGTGAGCAAAAGTGTTGTTAAATGATTTGTTTCATGATATAATGACGATCACTGTTATATTTTTTTAAAATGATACAACAGTTCAGTTTAGAAATATAGTAACTGTGAAAATGGTCATAATAGCACTTGCTGTAGTTGATCAGTCATTGGATAATAGTTTAATTTATTATCTTGTATTATTCTTGGCAATTGTTTATGAAAGATAACTGCATGAAAGTTGATACTCTAGGGCAGTCATACTCAACCTTTTTTTTTCCTGGGCCATACACATTTGTTTGCTACATCAAGCAGGCCACAACATGCTATATCAGCAGTTGGCACAACACTATTGTTATTGTTGCAATGATTTCTTGAAGAAAGATTCACATCTTATTAAAAATCTGTGAGCAAAAGTGTTGTTAAATGATTTATTTCATGATATAATGACGATCACTGTTATATTTTTTTAAAATGATACTATCTTGACAAATCAAACATGTTGCTGAACTTTTTTAATTCAACAGAACAAAATATTCCTCTTCCCAGTTATCTTGAAACATTCTATTTTTATCAGATATTTTTCATTTGTTGTTTGAAAATATCATTATGGATGTTTAAATTATAGTTTGATATAAAATGATGCATTACAAACAACTATAAGTTTTTCAAATTACTTATGATAAACAAAACTGTAATACATATTTATAAATATTATAAATAAGTATTAATAAGGGATTTATAGTAATTTATAAATCACTATGTTTTATTTATTATAAGAGATTTAGTCACTCATATAAATATGTTCACCTAACTTACACCCATACACCGAACATAACCAATATACATACATTATAAAATATTTATGTGAAGAGTGTCAATATAATTCTATGTTAATCGAAAATTTTACGTAAACATTAAGTATAACCCTCATTGACCAAAATTGCCCTTTTGATAAAAAATTAACTAAATTGTGTTAGATATTATTCTGTTAATTTTTCAACAGTTCATTGCAATTTTAGGAGAATTAAAACAATTCCTAAGTATTAATAAAAAATAATACAACTATATAAAAGTGCACTGTTAATTTTTCAACAGTTCATTGCAATTCTGGGAGAATTAAAACAATTCCTAAGTATTAATAAAAAATAATACAACTATATAAAAGTGCATAATCTCATTTTTATCATAACTTTTAACACAAATGAATGAAAATTACTATTTTAATAAATAATAAAAAACGGAAAAACGCTAATAAAATTAAAAAGTTTTTATAAATTTATTTAGAATAATATTAGGGACATGATGAAGACTTCAGATTTAATGGCAAAACGTCTTAATTAATCTCTTTATGCACAAAAGTGTGGATAAATTATTGAAAATATGCTATTTATACTTTAATATCTAATAGTGGAAGAATACGCTATTGTGTGCTACACCACCAGACGACGTCATTTCATGATGTCACTGTCATCTCATAGTGGAACAGACTATAGAGGCAAGTTGGTGAGAAAAGGGGCAGAATCTCACATAGAATAGGAAAATATTGCTTTATTAAGCTCCAATAATGATTTCCAACTCTTTTATGTGAGAATTACTAAATTTAAACAATTAGGAGAAAGCTTTAAACAATATTTTACACATTATCTAAGACATTATACAAGAAATGGATATTCTTTTAAGAAATATATTATGTTATGGCTTTTTAAATAAATATCATTGCTTTATGAATTAGATGACTATATTAATATGAAATAGTATATATATATATAAGAACATATTGTCATAATTAACAAAAAAGTATTCTGACAATCTGCTTGCTGCTTGGAAACATCTTGTTAAAACTATGAAAAATACTTACTTGATATTTCACTATACAGTAGAATGTCAATTATCCGAACTAATTGGGACCAAGAGTATTCAGATAAATGATTTTTTCAGATAATCGATCTGATAGAAAAATAAGAAAAACAAACACAATGTAAAAAATACAAAATAAATTTCAAATACATATGTTTTATTGTATTCATTCAGCCTAAACCAGTATGCACTAGTGCATGATGTTTTCAAATGCGTTTGGCTATCCTTATTCCGTTCACATTTATGAAATTAAACAAGTTCGATAATTTGAACTGGTTTATATTGCATAGATTATATTGTAAATAGAGTATAAGGGCTATGCAATTTTCAGTTGTGATATGCAACAGGTCTCCGCCAATATTCGATACAAACTAAATTATAAAAACAATACAGTCAATGTTCATAACAGATTCTCCCACCCTACATATTATAGGGTGGGTGTATTGGCGGAGACATGTTGCATATCACAATTGAAAATTACATTCAGATAAGCGATGTTCGTGTTAATCGACATTTGGATAATCAATGCTCTACTGTATATATACATAATTATGTTTAATTTGTTATATTATTCATGTTTTAATGTTCTTCATACTGGTGTAAGGGCCGTTGTTCATATGGAGGACCTTTATATGTTTGGCATAAAAGGTATATTATATTACATTTGAATGGCAAACTTGTAGTTCTGAGGAGTGTGTTTTTATTCATAAACTGGGTTTTATAGCCATTTATCATTATTCTGTATGTTACTGATGTTGATAAATATTCAAAATTTCTTAAATAAAAAGTAATAAATTCAAGAAAAGCTATTTGTTGTCTATTTTAATTATATATTGAAACCATAATTGTTTTCATTTATTAATCATATAAATTATTTTTGATAAATTTTCAGATTTTAGATAAAGCAGAAATACTTAGAAGCTTCAATCATTCTATTTTGTCATCTTTTCTTAAACTTCAAGAATTAGTAAGTATTTGTTTAATTGTTTTTAAAATATAAGATCCCAACAAAACATTATAGGTCTGACTTACAACAATTTGTATTTATAACAGTGATAATTTGTGACAGAAATTCATACTTAGGATTGTTGCCATCAAAAGTTTTGCAAAAATGTCAATCATGTTGGCTATAACACTTCTTCAGTTAGCTGTTTTCTACATATCAAAAATGTTTTCATTTATTAAATGTCTAATGAAATCTCATATCTCAAAAAAATTTATTTTGAAAATAAAATATTTGTACAAAGTTCTCCAATTGAATATTTAATATTTCAAAAAAAAAATTGTATAATGAACCACATTTATCAATATCTAATGAAAATAATATAAAAAAATCATCCTCAGTAATTCTTGTAATCAGTAAAACAATTAACATTATCAGGACAATAATTTTTTTTTTACTTCCTTATATTTTACTAATTAAACTTCTATGCAAATAAAATTATAGTGTTCAATTTAAATAAATTTAGCTAAAATTTTATTTTTCCTTAAAACTATATATGATTTTAATAATTTTCCATTGTTGAATTGACCAGATTAACCATATGGAAACTTTGGCTTTGATTTTTTTTTTTCAGGATGCATGAACTGATATGATATCAGTTCTGTTGTGTGTGTGTTCTGTTCATGCATCAGTGATATTTGTTCATGCATCTGCATGAACAAATATCACTGATGCATGAACAGAAGCATCAATAATAGAATAAAAACTTAAAATTTAAGTTTTTATTCTATTATTCTTTTGATAGCTATTCATTCGAACACTTGTACACAGACTGAAGTGGATTTAATAAAACCGAAAGTACTTTCTGCAATTGTATAGTTGTTTATTTTACTATACTTGTCTTAGTACTACAATTAGTATTTATTTGAATTCAGTTCTTATACCTTGGAAAAATTTCTTGGGAAATTGGCCAAATCTACTGAGCCCTGTATTCTAGAGGTTCTACTGACTCTATCTCATGATATGAGCAGCCAGTGAGTTGGATCTGAAGTGTACCCAATCATTGGCTGGCTTAATAGTCAGACATTGATTGGGAAATAGCATTTAAAAAATAATTTTTATTATGCTTTTTTTGCTACAAACTTGTATATTCAAGTATAATTATATTACGTATTTCACTTTTGTTTTTACCAAGTGTGGAATTCCGGGGTGGAACGGAAATGCGGAATCAACAGGTCTTACAGCCTAGACGCGGTCCACGTTCAATGCGTGAGCAAGGATGAAGAATGAGGCTGAACAACTCGAATAATTGATTCGGAGATCCACATTGAATTAAATTCAATGTGGATCTCTATATTTTATTTAAAAATATATAAACATGAGAGAATTGAAATTTACAAGCATATTTCCCGAAACAATAATGAGAGATGTACCTGGAGTTGTTGTTCCTTAATTCCGAGTAGACGACACCACTCACAGTCTTTAGTCTCTTATTTAAACAGTCTTTAGTTCTTTATTAAAAGATGTTATTAAAAGATGACTTAAATCCAATTCACTTTTTCCTTGATCGCACTAATTCCAAATTATTTGATATCTTCAGTTTTGTGGAGGTGAAATAGGAGTGGACAGAGAGTAGACTTCTTAATCCTTTTAATCCAAACAGTAGGCAACGGCGAGTACGAAAAGTGTCGGCAAAACAAGGACTGGAATCAGGGAGAGGACTCGGCAAAAGCAACGATGACTTTTTTGAAAAGTCTCGGCAAAAGGCGATGTCTCGGCAAGAGCGACATTTTAGGAAGAGCTGCGATGCTTCCCAGCACTGTCTTTTGTATCGCTCAGCTCTCTCTCACCTTTCTTCCCGGGATGGCTGTTATTGTTTCTTACACAATAGTTCTGATAAATCAAGTGACATTCCTAATACGACATTTGAATAAACATCTTAAATTATTAGTTCCAAAGAACTGTAAAACAATCCGACACCTCCTGTTTTTCGATCTACTGCGTCATTAGATTTTATTTCAATTGTGTCGTTAAATTTTTACTTTCGATTTGAATCCGCGACAATAAAAAGGGGGGATTTTTGATTCCCACACAAGTAATTTTCTGTATTTCAGCTACGTAAAGTGTTAGTTGGGTCGAGATGCATGTATTTCTTACTGTAAAGAATAAGCAGCATTTATTAAATACAGACAGTTCCCAACTTACATTAATCCAATATATGTCAAATTGTACTTAAGTAGAGATTCTCTGACTTAAAAAAAATATATATTGATCAAAACAGATAAAACTAAATGCAGAGATATGAGCATTTTTTCATAATTTCATCATTTATCATATGCACATGTGTTTTATGTGCTTATTAATTTAGGTTTAATTAACAAGCTGGGTCATGCCCTAGTGCCTTCTTGGAAATCTGGAGGTATGATTCATAATTGAACTTGGATCTTCCAGAATGGTTAAGTGACTGCTTTATAATGTAACTTAATTCTTATTCCTTAATATAACTATTTTTAATGTTATGTCTTTGTGACATTTGTAAAGAAGTTAACTCTGACCTATCTTATTATTATTTTATTATACTCTTCATTATTATTTCTTATTGTTTTCATTATTATTTAAATAATTTTAGTTTAATAAGTTAACTCACATTTCACGTCCTCCATCTCATCAGTTAGAAACTACAGACCGAAAGTCCATCTCCAGATGATCTCTCTTGGCTCATGACGTCATCTGCTCTAAATCATTTCCATTGATCTGATGTGTGAATATAATTGTATAGATTAGCAGAGTCGTAAAAACCATTATGTTTAGATTATTTTTGTTAATTTTGAATATTGTGACTTTGTACATTAATATTATATAGAGTATGCTCTGACATATGTATGTATGTTTTGACTTGCATATAGTTTTGCAAAATAATCCATTTATCTAAATCAAGGATTTTTTGTATAGGTGCTCTTTGAGTTACAAAATATAATTTTTGTGAGTTTTGTTTATAACTTGGATACTATTGTTATGTGGCCTCAAATGTATTGAATCACTTTTTATACTGTATTTTGTAATATATGTCAAAATTGAACCAATTAGAAATTTCTTATTTCATAGTTTTGAATAAAAAGTTCCAATTATAGAGCAAGAGTTTTTTGTATAATCTCTACCATCTTGAAATACTGCTATTATATGTTAACTAATTAAATAGTTTTACATTATATTTTTTGTTAAAGCATACAGCTATCAAACTATTTAAAATTCTTGAATTTTTGAAATTTGTAAGTGAAATGGCACTTTCTTAAGTATGAATGTTTGTAATTTGAGGTGGATCTAATTAATAGACATTCCTCGGATTGTAATTCTATAGATGAAAGCTAGAATTTATCCACTTTTTGACTCATGTCATAAGAGACAACTAAAAAGTACCTTCTTTTTTCCATTAGTAATCCAGAATATTTCTTCTGGTAAGTTCCTTTCATTCTTTCCTTGTTTTGTCTTTCATTCTTCAAAAATTAATCTTATGAGTAGACTTTCTAGCTCTTTCAATAAATAAAAATTATGTCTATGGGAACTTCTGTTCCAAATTATAACAGATTTGAATTACAGCTTATATCCCGATCATAGGTCTTTGTTTTGTCTTTCATTCTTCAAAAATTAATCTTATGAGTAGACTCTCTAGCTCTTTCAATAAATAAAAATTATATCTATAGGAACTTCTGTTCCAAATTATAACAGATTTGAATTACAGCTTATATCCCGATCATAGGTTAGGAACTCTCTGTATATAAAATATTTACTACTCAAAGAATTAATTCAATATAATTATATTTAGCAACTAAGAATTTCTTTTATTTATTAGACACAAATGAATGTGTGTGTAATTTTGATATCAGAAATTGTTTGGGAGAAATTTCAACAGAGTGCAACAACATATGAACCATATATTGTTCATTTTCCTGATTATAATAAAGGTTAGTTGAAAATTATTAATTATTGATTTATAATACTATATATAAATAAAATTTATAT
>AYEL01066279.1:0-21287 GCA_000484575.1 Olivierus martensii
ACTATATATAAATAAAATTTATATCTAATATTATAAATATCTAGTTTATACCTGGTATTAGTATTTATATCTACTTTTTATACTAGATATAAATAAAGCTGTTAATTATATATCTTTTATTAATGGCATTTAAGAAACTTTAGGGACAGGTTTTAAATATCATTAAATTATTCGCAATTATAATTTATATTTACAGATTTGGAACAGAATTATGGAAAATTAGTTTAGATTTATATCATGATTATTATAAGTACATCTGTGATATAAACTAAATATCCTATATAGCATATACATGTAGAATTGCCAATTTTTATAAAAAGATCAAACTCTTATGATACAGATCAGTGATCTCAAATTCAAATTGCTTTGCAGACCAAATGCACAATTTGAAAGGAAATGAAGGACCAAATATTTTTAAACAAAATTACAATGAAAGGAAAATATTTATTTGTAATTACTTTCAGTTTGTCTTATAAAGATATTGATATAACATATTATTATAAGATTATAAAACAGTTTTATTAACATTGAATTGTAATAATTTTCTGACTGTAACATTTGTTTAAACCAGTGCTTCTCAAAGTGTGGGTTGTGACCCCATATCGGGTTGTATGCCTAAATTTTGGGGTCAGAGGAATTTTAGAAAATGTTTTAATTTGTATTCCTAGTTTATATACTCTATACTCTTGTGAAAATATTTGATCGGATAAAAGGGGTTGCCAAATGGAAAAGTTTGAGAAGTGCTGGTTTAAACAAATAGCTAAAACATCATTACAGGTCATACAAAATTGCTTTATGGGCTGGATGTGGCCCATATGCCACCAGTTTGAGACTACTGATATAGAGAATATATTTAAAATTGTTCCTGCTGAATCCCTAACAAATGATAAGACTGATCTTTATAATGTAATCTTTGTTCTAAGTATACTTACTGAAAATTTCATATACTTTACCCATTTTATATCAAAATTTTGATTTTTTTTTAATAAATTTTTCTAATATAATAGGAAAATTACACTATTTGAAATGTGTGAAATTGATATAAGATCTTATTTAATATATATTTTAGGAATATTAATTTGTTCTTCAGAGAAAGTGTTCTAAATTCTGAGTAACAAAATAATAGAAGATATTCTAAAATTAAAAAAAACTTTTTAATTTTGAAATAATTAATAAATATTTTTAATTATTCTTATTCATTTGTAACCTTGAATTTGCACTTCTAGCAAACATTGGATTTTGATTCCCTTCTATAATTCCATTTTCATGTTCTTGTTATAGAGGGGAACAGAGATAAAGAGCTTATGCTTGAGTTCTTTCTCAAGGCTTAAGAACCACTGGTTCTATCCAAACCAAGGTATGAGGCATCATGTTGATGGTTGAGTTATACTGAGATAGTGAATGATGCATTGTCATGAATAATTATTTCAAAGTACAAGGCAAAAACCTCATCATATTTAGCTTTCCATCTGTAATGAAGGACAATCAAGTGAGACCATTTTTCTTCCTTCAGTTTTTTAGATTTGTATAATTCTTCACCCAATAGTGGTGAAGTGAAAGCCATTCAAAAATAGTAAATTGCAAATTAATATGCATAATAATTAGTTATTAATTATGTGAAATTTTCATTATGTTATTAAAATAATGGAATGTATAAAATATTATCATATAAAATATTACTTCAGAATGTATAAAATCTTATTTTTCAGTAAAGTATTTATTTTCTAACTTAAAAAAATCATTTTTTAATTTAATTTATTGATTTTAATGAATTTTTAAATAATGATACCTCATCAAAATTATGTAAACAAACAGATTATCATATTTTGTTCATTTGTAAATCTTTTTTCCAAAGTCAAAACAAATGTGCCTCTGTATTTGTAAACAGACTGGATGATTTTATTATCTGGGGTGATCCAAGATCATTTGGAGGTGGTGTATGACTGGAGAAGATATGCAAAAAAGAGTAATAAAACTTAACAGCAGAAATGTGAAATATAATTCTTCAACTTTGAAGGATTTTAAATTACATATTATATAAAATTTTACTTCTTTATTCTAATTTTTTTGTTCTCTGATATGTTTACTTGTTTTTATTGTAGCACTTTCCATCCAAGAAAAGATATTTATTTTTTTACATGTTTTTTTTTAATTGGATGTATAAAATGCAAATTATTATGATAAATAGAATCAAAAATTCTCTGTCTTAACAATTAATGATAACAAAGTGTTTTATTAATTGGATGTATAAAATGCAAATTATTATAATAAATAGAATCAAAAATTCTCTGTCTTAACAATTAATGATAACAAAGTATTTTATTTTTTCTTAAAGTGAAAGGTTGAAAATGTAGTAATCACTATATATTGTAATACTGGGATCAGAATTTTATGGCATTCACATACATCATTTCCAGTTATAGCATAATATTCATTTTTTCAATTATTGTTTAGTTTTATTTTTTCTTAAAGTGAAAGGTTGAAATGAAACTATATATTGTAATACTGGGATCAGAATTTTGTGGCATTCACATACATCATTTCCAGTTATAGCATAATATTCATTTTTTCAATTATTGTTTATTACTTTATCTTTAATATTTATTTTATCATTGTATCATTATTAATTAAGCCATTTAAATCTGTTTTTGTGAAACTGTTTCAAAATTTTTTAATATATATAAAATAAGAAGATAGCTGTATGCCAGAACAGCTTAATTATTATTCACAACTTAATAAACAGCTTAAATAAAAATCCAATATCAGATAAACAATATATTATAGTATCTAAGAATGAAAAATTTATCAAAAGTTATAATCAAAAATTTTAAATTTTATTTATACTCAGTTTATACTAATTTCACTTCACTCAAATTGACTAAAACTGATGACTGCAATGCTACAAAATGATAAATTATTTTTAGAAATGATTAATTATCAAAACAAAGCATTTTGATTGCATGAGTGATAGAGTGCAGAATTTCAAATGTTGAGATTTTTTTTCTCTTGCAAAATTTATGCATCAGGAAGGATTTGATGATTTACAAAAATTTTAATTATTCTAGATTTTATTAAAAATTCTTTAATATCAGTATTTTTTTCACATTCAGAAGAAGACTCCCACACTTCATCACACTCCTAGAAAAATAGATCTTTGGGTGGTAACTTTTTGAATGATCCATCTTTTAGATCTAAAAGGAAAAGTAGTGTTACCAATGATATTCAACAACTAGGACACATTTCCTGATTAGTTTTAATCTGTCAGAGGGCCTAGAGAAAAGCTAATTGAGGTCTAGATCTATCACAAAGCACTACAGAAGGGGAGAGAATATTCTCCCTATAAACAGCCTCTAAAAAGCTAGAGAAAAAAGTTAATTGAGATCTACATTTGTAGGTTCTATTCTTTCTTCTTTGAATAGTAGACCTACAAATAGGACTCTGTGCTTTCAACTAGTGTTATACTCTATTGTGATAGATCTGAGGTCCTTGAAAATACTCTTGTCTAAATGATTGATTTCTTCAGTGACTGCAAAGGAACATGATCTGGTCAGGTTCATTGGCAATGGTGAGAATTCTGAAAATGCTATTGAACTTTCAGATACACCAGTTATGGAGGCATCATGGATGTGCCCTCTCTCTGAGCACATCTGAGCACCTATATGTTGTGAGTTGATGTTAGTCAAATCATTCTCCAGCATTCTAAAGCTATCTCTACTCTTTCAGATCAGTGGCTCACAAGAGGCTATTATTGAGTTTGCTCATATTAAAGAGCCTTGGCACTATAAAGGCCAAATACAAGGATTTAACTGTAAAGGGACAACATAGTTATTTTTATCTCTAAAAGTGGCTCTCAGACTTTTGTCTTTTCCAAAGATAACAAATGTTTCACCCATATGGAATTTCTATACTAGAGATCTAACAACTTTATGAGTGAAATTTGAAGGAAATTATGCTAATACAGAACTTATTGTTTCCTCTGCATATTTCCTTATAATAAAGACAATCTTCTGCATTTTTGCTTTTTGTGCATTTAGTGGAGTTCTGTTAACAGAACTCCACTAAATGCACAAAACTTGATCAGTTTGATTTATTGCTTGGTGTTGATGCTAATTCTTGTTATATAGTTTGGGAAGCATGAACATCAATCAAAGACATGAGCACTTATTGGAGTTTCTAATAAGTAGTGATCTTTTTAAATAAAGGCAATTGTGAAGAAGTTAACTCTGACCTATCCTAGTTATTATTTTATTATGCTCTTTTATTATTTATCGTTATTTTCAGTATTTAACATATTTTAGTTTAAGAGTTGGTTTACTTTTCACGTTCTCCATCTCAGTAGTTAGCAGTCACGTGTTACGGAACGGGAACCCGTTTTCCGAACGAACTCTCTCGGCTATCGACGTCATCTAATCTAAATAAGTTTACCACTGATCTGATGTGAGCTTGATCAGTTTGATTTATTGCTTGGTGTTGATGCTAATTCTTGTTATATAGTTTGGGAAGCATGAACATCAATCAAAGACATGAGCACTTATTGGAGTTTCTAATAAGTAGTGATCTTTTTAAATAAAGGCAATTGTGAAGAAGTTAACTCTGACCTATCCTAGTTATTATTTTATTATGCTCTTTTATTATTTATCGTTATTTTCAGTATTTAACATATTTTAGTTTAAGAGTTGGTTTACTTTTCACGTTCTCCATCTCAGTAGTTAGCAGTCACGTGTTACGGAACGGGAACCCGTTTTCCGAACGAACTCTCTCGGCTATCGACGTCATCTAATCTAAATAAGTTTACCACTGATCTGATGTGAGAATATAAGAATGATCTCTTATCAATGTTTTGTTTGGTGTATAATTAATTTATAAAGAGGATGACATGAATTGATTATTCTGTAAACTAATAAATTTGATATTGTTACATGACATTATGTAAAATGAGCTCAGCTCATGGCTGTACATCACTTACAAGGAGAGGACACAGCTGACTACCCACTGATTTTGATGAAACTGAACTGATGTAATCTAGAACAAAAATATCGAATACGTTGCCTGAGGCGTTTGTGCCAATGCACCTTATAAATAAAAATATTAGCGTTTAAAAGGCGTTTGTGCCAATACGCCTTATAAATAAAAATATTAGAGTTTAAAATTTAGTTTGTGCCAATACACCTTATAAATAAAAATATTAGCGTTTAAAATTTAGGTTTCGGCGATCTTAAGAAATAAGAAAGAGAAACAGAGCGCTTCTAACGCTACGCTCGTAGCATAGTGTGTACGTGCTGATCCCATAATCTCCAGGTTGCGGCTTCGAGTCCCGTCTCTCTCTGACTTTTTTTTTTTATTAAAAAATAAAAATAATAAGAGTCCCGTCTCTCTCTGACTTTTTTTTTTTATTTTAAAAAATAAAAAATAATTAAATTCACATAATTAAAACAAATTTTTATTTTTATTATATGGAAATTATGTAAACAGTCGCCAGAAATTGCATCTGATGTCGACAGTGAGTAAAGTTGTAAAAAATTTCTTTTTCTACTATCGTTCACATATGATGTACATATGTGTATAATGAGGAGGAATACGAGTTGGTGTAATAGGAATTTTTTTTTTTTTTTTTGGTATTTTTGTTGCAAAACATTAATTTCATTCCTTGTGATTTAATTCATCACATTATGTATGTTTGAATCATCCACAGCCGCCACTGGTTCTGATGATATATAATACTTTCAGTATGATGAAAAGGTGAATTCGATATAATATTTTATAGTTATAAATAATTATCGCTAATTGATGCAGCATTTGCCGCGTAAAGAGGCCAGCAATTCAACAGTATATTAAATTCACTTGAACAGAGGTTTAATAAGTAAAAGAGCTTATAATCTAATTGGAATAAAATGAAATATCTTGAAATTATCAGTTTCACAATAATATTAATTTTTAATATGACTTTAAAACTAAATAACATATTTGTTAAAATATTATGAATAAAATTTTTTAATATACTTGTTGACCGTATTAAAAAAAGTACAATAACCATTTCCCTCATTTTATGTTTGTAAATAATAGCCCAAAAGTCGCCAGCAAGAGAATGGATTTGTGTAGAGTTGTATAATTTTAGTTCTGAACTGAAAATAGTAAATAAGTGGAAACAAGAAAGTAAACATGGCTTCAATGTCAGAAGAACGGAGAAAGGAGATGGAAGAGGAGATGAACAGGTTAGAATTAGTAAATGATTTGTTTTTGATCATATATTTACGTTACAATTTCGAAATCGGTAAATCTGTAAGTTTTATAGTTTCCATAGTTCGTACTTATATTTTTAAAAGTAGCTTTAAAATAACTGAATGATAACTGAAAAAATGTCTTGCTTTATATTAAAATTGTAATAAAATTTCTATTATTTTATATTTCATTCTAAATTCGCAATGGCGACATCTGGTGTTAAAATAAAAGGCTCGTCCAGATTAAAGTCGAATGTGTTATGACTTGGCTTCGTTGAATGAAAATTTTCTGTAATCATGCCGTTAGATAGCAAAAGAATAAATGGCCCAGAAAATACCATTTCTCCCACTGTATTCATGGAAAGTAAACCTTTCATCAAACCTGTTAATGAAAGAAGTGATAACCGGAAAATGCTTGATTGTCGGAATCCCATACTCCGCGTTGGAATTATTAAAGAAGCTAGAGGATCTGCTTATATGGAAATTGGAAAGACAAAAATAATTTGCTCTGTTTATGGTCCAAGAGAAGTTCCCAAACTGCAGAGTTTTCAAAATAAAGGACAGTTGTTTTGTGAAGTTAGATTTGCACCTTTTTCACAAAGACAATATAACAATCGCCAATCCGCAAATCAAGAAAAAGAATTTTCCAGTGTTTTAAAGGAAGCAATTGAACCTGTGATTTGTTTATATAAATTCCCAAAATGTACCATTGATATTTTTGTTCTTGTATTGGAGGATGATGGTAGTGTTTTAAGTAATTCCATTACTTGTGCTGGTGCTGCTTTAATGGATGCAGGTATTGATATGTATGATTTAGTTATTGGTTGCTCTCTTAGACAATGGGATGAACTTTGCATACTTGATCCTACATCAGATGAAGAATTTGTGAAAAATGATTCAAATGTTAAAATTAATAATGGTAATGTAACAGTTGCATTCATGCCTTCTCTAAAACAAGTAGCTGCATTACATCTACAAGGGGAATTAGGAGTTCCAGTTGTAAACAATTCACTTAAAATTTTGATGGATGGATGTTGGCATATTTATCCTGTAATTCAAAATTGTTTAATTCAGTCATTAAAATATCAATTGAAATAAAAATTGAAATTGTATTAAGTCTTTATGGACAATAAATACATCTTAATTAACTAACGTAAATTTGTTTTATATTTAGTTAAAAATAATGAATTGAATTTGAGTAGTATGTCAAAATTAATTTATAAAATTGATAAAAAAACTAACAAGGAGAGGACACAGCTGACTACCCACCGATTTTGATGAAACTGAACTGATGTAATCTAGAACAAAAAATATCGAATACGTTGCCTGAGGCGTTTGTGCCAATGCACCTTATAAATAAAAATATTAGCGTTTAAAAGGCGTTTGTGCCAATACGCCTTATAAATAAAAATATTAGAGTTTAAAATTTAGTTTGTGCCAATACACCTTATAAATAAAAATATTAGCGTTTAAAATTTCGGTTTTGACGAGATTAAGAAATAAGAAAGAGAAAAAGAACGCTTCTAACACTACGCTCGTAACATAGTGTGTTCGTGCTGGTCCCATAATCTCAATGTTTGGCTTCGAGGCCTGTCTCTCTCTGACTGTTTTAAAAAATAATTAAATTTACATAATTAAAAGAACTTTTTATTTTATTTTTTTATTAATATTTAATGTATCGAAATGTAGTTATTATATTCCTAATAAGATGACATAAAAATCGGGTATACAGAATGTATTGTTTAATATTTCATATTTTTAACATAAAACATACATAATGTGATGAATTAAATCACAAGGAATAAAATTAATGTTTTGCAACAAAAAAACAAAAATAAAAAAAAAAGTCGAGAGATGGGCCTCAAAGCCACAATCTTGAGAGTACGGGATCGGCACGAACACACTATGCTATGAGCGTAGCGTTAGAAACGCTCTCTTTCGCTTTCTTATTTCTTAAGATCGCAGAAACCTAAATTTTAAACGCTAATATTTTTATTTATAAATAGCGTTAGAAACGCTCTCTTTCGCTTTCTTTTTTCTTAAGATCGCAGAAACCTAAAATTTTAAACGCTAATATTTTTATTTATAAGGCACATTGGCACAAAGGCTCAGACACATATTCAATATTTTTTGTTCAAGATTACATCAGTTCAGTTTCATCAAAGTCAGTGGGTAGTCAGCTGTGTCCTCTCCTTGTTAGTATAAAACCATATGTAGCCAATGACACAGTGAAGTGTGCATATTGACATGAAACTGGCTAAGTAACAATTGAATTTCTTGTAAGGATCTACAGATGCTTAAAGTTTGTATTGATGGTGGAGGTATTAGTATTAATTAGTATTTAAGGATATAGTTATTGTGAATATTTTGATTTGTGGATATTTAAATTTGGATTAAATAAATTTGGTTGCTAATTTGAATTGTGCTTCATTTTTGTTTAAATAAAGCTTTAATTTACATTTCTGTAGTGTTTTGAGTCTAATAAATTTATATTTTTCTTATTTAACTTGTTTTGAGAATTTATTCAATTTATTAGTATAAGTTTCTAAATATTGTTTCATTGTTTTAGATCTAACACTTGTTTGATCCTTCTAATTGTAAGTTTTCTGGTTGTTTGTTTTTGCCAGTTAGACATTAATTATTGATTGTTTTGATTTAATATATTTATTTTAGAACGTAATAAAAGACCTGAGTTAGAATCGTTAGGTGATATTTAATTATTATTATTGATATTTGTTGAAATTAGCAACTTTGCACAATGAATTTACCTTTGTTGTTAAAAATAGAAGGAAAGTCATAGATCTAACATTAGGGACTAAAAAACATTTTTGACCTAACTGAGCATTGGCATGAATCTAATGAGTCATCTGCTATAGACTATAGATACATTTGCTTCAATCTAACATGTATGGTATCCACTCAGGTGACATATAGAGACTCAAGGAAAAATAATTGGGATTTTCATAAAAAGGACCTTAAATTTGAATGCTAGAAGTATTCAAAGCAAGTTTAACTTGGTGATGGATTTAAAGACAACAGACAATTCTCTTATCCTATCATCAGAGCTGTCAGATTAAGATACTGGCTCATCAAAGCAAATTCTTTGGTGGAATAAACATCTTAGCTAGCAGTCTTAGACTTAATTTTAGAAGGTTTTTTAATAAAACTAAAAGGACGTGAATGGGACACACAAAAGTTTCCTCACAAATGTCATTAGAAACGTAAAAAAGTCTTCTTGGAAAAGCTGCTATCAGGGAATTGAAGAAATACCTGATGTATCCAGACTAGTGAAGATAATGTCCAAAGAGAATTATTACAAGGTTACTACTATCAAGTTGCCAAATGGCAGAATGACTGATACATGCAATGACTTATTAAAGGAATTCTTTCAAGTTCACTTTCATAGGTACTTAGATTAAATGATTATGATTTTCACAAGGAGCAATCAAACCTCAATCAACCTGTTCATTGTGCCATCAGAGAGGATTGGAATTTTGTTAGGAGGATGATCAGTTAATCAAATATTAGATGAGCTGTAACTTTAAGCCCTTCATATCTACTCGGCCAAATGATATTTTGCCAGTGTTTTTACAACAGTGCATTGATCTTCTGGCCTTGCCTCTTTACAAGTTTTCAATGTTGCTTGTTTAGCCTTTGGCTATATTTCATGGTACTTGGGACAGGTAAAGATATCTTTCATACCTAAGCTTGGGCATAGTTCTTATATCAAGACTGTCCTACTGTCCCTTCAGCCTGACACCATCCTTTTTAAAGTTGATAGAAAGGCTGGTGGATAGATTTTTCACAGTTGTAGCCTTAATAAATCCTCTACATCACAATCAATTTGCTTATCAATTGGGCAAATTGACTGCTCTCCATGAAGTTGTTACTCATTGAAAGAACAATTGAATATGAGGAGATGTCCTTAGGGGCATTCCATGACATCCAAAGCAGACAAGGAATGTGTTCAAAAATTGTTTGTTAGATTGGCTCCAGAATGAAACATAGGGTTGTTTAAAATACATATTATGAGGAGAAAGTTAAGATATTCATGGGCAGGGGCTGGTTATAGGGAGAATATTCTCTCCCCTTTTGTAGTGCCTTGTGGTGAAAGATCTTTAACTACATCATTCAATAGGAAGAGTATCTTCATTGTTGTCTATGCTGATGATATATTATAAGCATAGCCAACAATGCTATTGTCTATGCCATCATTGTGGTGAAGAATTTTCCCAGAACTGTTTTCTGAGGTGCTTCAGATAGTTCTCAATATTGTGTCCAAATGGTGTAATAAAGTTTGATTAACTGTTAATCTAGCAAAGATTGTAACTGTATGTTTTGCATGAAGAAGGCAGTTGATGAGACTTTCTGAACCATCACTCTTTAATAAAAGGTTAATTCTTTATGAAGTCAGGCACCTTAATGTTAGGTTAGACAAGAAACTGACTTGGAAACCATATATAGATTTTGTTGATATGAAGGCATGTAAAGTCCATAAGGCTTTACAGGCCTTAATAATAGCAAAATCTGCAAGTTTTAATCTTTTAGAGATATTTTTGGTAATATATTGGGATTTAAATCAGGATTGTTGTATTAGATGTACAATATGGTTGTGAATCCCATTATTACTTTTTCTACATTCAATATTCTATATTTATTCAATATTATATCATTCATCATATAATTTATATTTTTGGAATAAAAATATTAAATTGCAGTCTTAATAGTATATATCTTGAAATCTTGTTACAAAAAATTATTAAAATATTCTCTAGTTCCCATAATTAGGTAGTTTATATTAAATAAATAAAATATATATATTTTCAGATGAACTTCTAAGTATCATGGCTCTTAAAAATCCAACAGATATTTCTCAAGAATTTTATACAGCATATCTAAAAATGGTTTTAGGTGTATTTTATATAATTACAAAAAATTTAAAAGAGCTAGAATATTTGGTAAGTAGAATATTTAGAATTTTAATTAACAAACATACAAATTTTATATACACTGTGAGGAAAGCTTTGAATTTTGAAATGTCAATTCATATAAAAAGTAATTTATATCTACATACACATTTTATATAAAAAAATGATTTAAAATATGAAAATATAAATATTATTCAATTTTTTTCTTTAATCAGTATTAAAATGTATACATAGGAAATGAAAAAATACTACTACTACATTTTGTATTTTTTGATTTTAATAATGACTCAAATTTAATATAATTTTTAATTCTTGTAGAAATCATTATAAGTGCACTTGATTGTATTATATTTTCATATTAAAAAAAAATTGATTTTTCTGAATTAAAAGTACCTGTAGAATTAGAGTTTTCGCCTAGAAAAATCATGTGTGATGTCAGAATATTTAAACCAATAACAACAAAGACAGAAATATCACTTACTTCTTCCTATTTTAACAATCTTTACTAGCAATTAACAGAAAATCTGAATATAATAGAATGGCTAAAATAGATTTTCTGGTCAGTTAGTATGTCCAATAGGTGTTAATTATCTATTGAAATGAAGACAATTCATAGAATTCAAGGCCATCATGAAAGCCTTTTAGAAGTTCAGAAATATACAAATTTTTTTATAATCTTATAAACAACCAGAAAATCAAAAATCACATCACATCAATAGCAAAAAAAATCAAATCACATCATAGCTCTCACATTAACTTATAATACAGCTTCTCCTATCATGTGATATTTTCACACATTAATTGGTCATTTTATCCTGGTCAGATTACTTTTTAAATACTTATAATGTAATTAAAATAACTATTTTTAAAAATCTGTTAACCAGTTGATTTATTTTTACTCAAATATTTCATTTTAATATTAATTTAACTGATGATAAAGGCCTTTTGTTAACTTTCTCCTTTTTAAAGTATTGATGAACATTGTAAATAACCTTTTTTCCTTGGCAATGAATTGATTTTCCATGTCCTCAATTTGAATTATTATTTACCATCATAAATCAAAAACAAACCAAACCAAGAAATGACACTTATTTCATATAAACAACCAGAAAATCAAAAATCTATTAGCTCTCACATTAACTTATAATACAGCTTCTCCTATCATGTGATATTTTCACACATTAATTGGTCATTTTATCCTGGTCAGATTACTTTTTAAATACTTATAATGTAATTAAAATAACTATTTTTAAAAATCTGTTAACCAGTTGATTTATTTTTACTCAAATATTTCATTTTAATATTAATTTAACTGATGATAAAGGCCTTTTGTTAACTTTCTCCTTTTTAAAGTATTGATGAACATTGTAAATAACCTTTTTTCCTTGGCAATGAATTGATTTTCCATGTCCTCAATTTGAATTATTATTTACCATCATAAATCAAAAACAAACCAAACCAAGAAATGACACTTATTGTAACTCTCCTATCACTGGCAATATATTTGATAAGTAGTTGCTTCTCATTGGTTGAGAATGAAGAAATGAACAGAAAACTTTAAGTATAGAGACTATAGCATATAATGATAAATAAAATGCTATACATTAATTGTACTATTTATATTAGTTTAACTATATTAAAAATTTAATATTTCACAATATTGAATATTTAAAATAAATTTTTATATATAAAACATTAGTAAAAGTAAATATTTCAATACATTAAAATTTGACTTTGTGAGTTGCAGTCATTAAGAATAGATGTTAATTGGCTATTCAGGATAAATGTGATATTTAAAATATATATACTGTATTTTATTTTATTTTACTATATGAAAAAATAAAATTAACTCTTTATTAATGAAAAATATATTTTATCATCAATAAAAGAAAAAAAAGTACACTTTTGTTGACTATTGGAAATAAAAATTTTAGATTTAAGTTTATCTCAGAAAAGTTAATGTATATAGAAAAATTTGTGAATAATCTGTTTATGAAAATAATGTTTCAAAGCATTTAACTTGGATAGCAAGTGTATTTAGATATTTCAATAAAATTTAAGCAAAAGAATTTTTTTAACTATTACTATTTTTCCAATATTTTTTCTATTTAGGCAAATTTAAATGTTTTCAAGTACATTGAATATATTAATTCTGGTGAAGGTATGTATATCTGTAATCCATTTTTTAAATATATACAGGTAATCCCTGACTTACATAAATCTTACAGATGTAGATTCATACTTATGTAACGTTAATTTTAATTAACAAGCGATGCCCAAACCTGACCCTCCTGAAAAAACTGGAACTGTGGGATTCAGAATTGTATCCAGATTCTTCAAGATGGAGAGTGTTTTATTACATGACTTATGTGCTTATTCTTTAATATAACTATTTTTATTGTTGTCTTTGTGACTCATTAGTACTGTATAATGTATGCTCTGACATACTTAGATTTAATTTATGTAGGATTTTGCCAAATGATCCATTTATGTAAGCCAAGGACTACCTGTATTGTATTAGCTGATACTCATTTACTCCGATATGCAATGTATTTTTGATACTAATGCACTATCAATAATCTGTGCATGTATCTTTAAATCACATTTATGAGATGAACAAGAAAGCTAAGCCTCTTAAAGTTTTTTATAACTTTTGTAATATGTATATACAGTAATACCCCACTTAATATGAAGGATGTGTTCCAAATTTTCATAACATTAAACAGGGTACATCTTTGCAAAAATATGGGATTGATGAAAAATAATACAATTTATTACATTTTATGAAATTAATTTAATATATAACTTAGAATTACATAAATAATACAAAGGTTTGAAAATAAAATAATTTTAGAACAGAATAAAAAAATTGAACATAATTGAACATGAGTTTTATTTATTTTAGATAAACAATCTGCATTATTATAGTAAATAAGCAAATCTACATCTCATAAAAGTATGTATATGCACAATTTGTGCATCAAAACAAATAATTTTAGAACAGAATAAAAAAATTGAACATAATTGAACATGAATTTTATTTATTTTAGATAAACAATCTGCATTATTTTAGTAAATAAGCAAATCTACATCTCATAAAAGTATGTATATGCACAATTTGTGCATCAAAAAATAATTACAAAAAATTTTTTTCATCAATTTTTTACAGAAAAATCATAGTTTCTACATCAACTCAACCATTAAAATCACTTGTCACAATCACTCCCTCATTACTGTGGCATTCATTCAGTAGACCTTTCATTTCACACTAGAATTATTCTTTCTTACTTTTGACTATCTTCAAATGTATGCACAGCAGTCTGAGGTTATAGAAAAATATTCTTTATGACCTCAGTTTCATTCTTATCCATATCATTCTGTCATTTACACATTTACACTTTAGCATGCTCACTTTTTCATTCTTTCATTCATTAATGCACACATACCACTTCTTATTTGTCTTTCACTACAAACCAAATTCTCACAATGTCCTTTGTTCACATATTCAAATATATATCTTTTATAATATGTCTCAGTCCAGTCAATATACAGTCAAACCTGTTTTTATGCGGTCGGTTTTTGTGCGATATTTTTTTTTTTGTGCGATTTTTATGTGCAATTTTTTTGTGCAGTATATAAAAACATTCCATCAAATGCATATAACGAATAAAAATTAATTAAAAAACTGTAATTAAAAAAAATAACGCACAAAATCCGACCGCATAAAAACAGGTTTGACTATAGTTCTTGACTTATGATAAGGTTTGGTTTTGAACCCCACCAACATATAGCAGAACAATCGGAAGTTGAAAATGGCCAAAATTTATGGATTTTTCCCTTCTAATTGTTACTGGAACACTATATATTATCTTAATAAACATAAAATACATAAAACTACAAGAATCAGACACAAAAAAGAAAAAATGCTTTCCATATTTTCTATCATTGGATCAGGATTTGAGCCCATTGAATTGCATTGACCAATTATAAAATTAGTAGATTTCATCATTTTCATAAGTACAAGTGGTCATAAGTCAAGGACTGCCTATACTTAAACATCTCATTCAGAAACTCTTGTTCCATTCTTTTTTAATTGTGTATTCACATTCCATATACTTAGAATAATTTTTTAAAAGAATTAATATAATTTTGTAATTAACTATAATAAAATTAACTATTATCTAGTTTGCTTTTTTTTCTTCTGAAATAAATATGTAACTATTCATTAGATCATCCAATTTTTTTGAATCTGCAGTTTCTTTTTTATGTTTGAATATGCTAGAAAATATTTTTGCCAAATAATCAGTGTTTGAAAGCAAAAGTTTCTATATAGAATTTGTTATCAGTGAATCTACTGTTCATTCTTTGTCTGCATTTAATTCGAAATTAGCTTGCATTTATATTAAATCTTCAATTTTTAGTCTCTTTTTTGACTATTTTATGAGATTAATGTTTATCATTTCTCTTAATTCAATTTAATATTACTTTTTTAATACAGTATAGGAATTGCATATAAATTTCTTTTACATAAAATACATTATATATCAAATGTGTGCTCATAGGTAACTATTAACTGAAATATTGCTAGCATGAAACTGTACAGCCATTCCCAACTTATACAAATAATTAGGACAGAAGTTTTTTTATATAACTCTGATTTTCTGTATGATATAAAATAATTTTTTAACAAAAATTTTGAATCAAAAACTCCAGAGCTATATGGACTACAGTGATTGCATCTACATATCTCTATATGCCATATTATTCCTTGACTGAAAGGGAGATAATGTTACATAGAACAATGTTATTTCAATGACATGATACTTAAGATCAACAAACAATATACAATATAATAATGAATCAAACAATATGAAGTTTTAATGTAAAAGAACATGTTCACACTTGTAATCTACAAATATAGCAAATGTTTATGTTTTATATCTGAAAAAATAATAGTTATGGAAAATGTTTTACATAAAGTTGAATTTACATAAATTGACATATGCTCCTTGAATTATGAACTTAATTTATATATACATTTTGTTGTAACTCAGATATTGCTGTTATTTTGACTCCAAAAGAACTGAAATATCTTTATATACTGTGTGTTGTAATATATTTTACAACTAGTAAACCCGTAGTCATTAACGGCTACATTAAAACTTCTTTAAAAACTACGTTTTTTGTAAAACATCTTTCATTTGCTAATAATCATCCTTGTTTGCTGTTCTCAGTTAATAAAACTTTAACATTATCAGGATTTCACAATAGGTTACTACATAAAGTTGACAGTGCAAAAAATTGTTTCATTTAAATGAATTCCAACATGGTATAGTAGCATTTTGTCAATTCATTACAGCATCATGTTGCAATTGACTTTGTAATTGCATTTCATTTTAAAGCACTTTTGACATTTGTTCAGCAATTCAATGTCTCAGTCTATCAATAGTTTCTTGACTTTGGCAGGTTTGCCATAGTTGTTGCCTTTGCTGATTTTTAACATCATATTTTCTTGGCACATGATTTCATTTTAAAAAATAACAAAAAAAGAAAATAATATGAGAAGAAAGGATAATTAATAAAATGTTTGTTTAAATGTCAATGTAAGGATTAATGTTTACTGTCATTAGTAAGTGGACTCAATTTTAAATTATTATTAAAAACCAACTTTTAACACTTTTTTTTATGATTATACAGGAATTCGATCCAGTCATGACAGTGGCATGGACACAACACACACAACACTACATTTTGTAGAACACAACCACATGGCATTAGTCCAATCATTAAGCCAACAAAGGTTAATATTTATTAAAATATATAGCATCTAAGGCAAGATATAATAAATATTTAAGACAAAAAATTAGATTATGCCTAAAAATTAAAACAACATGACAAATCTTTCAATAAATCTAAATTTCTGTAGTTCAACGTGCCATCCATCATTACTTACATAAAACGCAATAGTCGTGTGACTCCTATTATAATCCAATGAAACTCTTTAGAGACTATATAATGTACCATTGAAATCCAATAAGATCCATTTCACGTGCTCATTGTAATCAAATGAGATCACTCAAATAGCGTTACACAGATGATTGGCAAACTGTATATATAACGATTATATAAATTCTCAATCCAGTTAAAACAGAGGGATTGGACACAGCACAACAAATAACATTTAGCAGAACAGAACCATGTGGTAACAGTCTAATCACTAAGCCTATCAGTGGTTAAAATTAAATTATTGTATGCAAACTTATAAAAACTTTAATGAAAAATATAATAAAACATATGGGCATAATGAATGCTTTATTAGTTACTTTTTATAAAACATTTGTTTTAAACACCAGCAGTAAGAATTAACATTTACTGTCATCAGCATGTGGTTTCCAATTTAAAACATTGCTATTAAATTATCCAACCAACTTTTAATACTATTTTCATATGATAATAGATTCTCAGTCCAGTTAAAATAGAGGTATTGGACACAACATGCCAAACAATATTTAGCAGAACACAACCATGTGGTAACAATCTAATCACTAAGCCTATTAACGGCTAAATTTAAATTATTGTATGCAAACTTATAAAAACTTTTTCAAAATACAGCATCTAAGGAAAGATATAATAAATTTTTAAAAGACAAAAACTTAGGAATAATGCTTTAAAAATTAAATTAATACAACAAATCTTAGAATAAATCTGAATTTCTGTAGTTCAGACTGCCATCTACCATGACATATCATCAAATGTAAATACACATATAACTGTAATAATCAAATGAAACTCTTCAGCGACTCTATGATGCGCATGTTGAAAACCAATAAGATTCATTTCACATGATTGCTGTAATCCAATGGAATCGCTCAAATAGCATTACACATATAATTGGGAAACTATATATAAAATTGGACCAATTAGAAGTTTCTTATTTCATAAATTTGAATGAAAAGTTCTGATTATAAAGCAAGTTTTTTGTTGTAATCATTGCCATCTTGAAATACTTCAATGATATATTAACTAATTATGCAGTTTTACATTATATTGGTTGCTAAAGCATTTTGGAATCATAATGTTTAAAATTCTTGAAGAATTTTTGAAATTTTCTGAAATTTATAAATATACATTATTATATTGGTTGCTAAAGCATTTTGGAATCATAATGTTTAAAATTCTGAAGAATTTTTGAAATTTTCTGAAATTTATAAATATACAAACATACAATATTTTAAATATGTTTGTAACTTGAGAAAATCCTGTAGTATGTATGTTGAAAGAGGCTCTATATAGAATTTGTGCATATGTGCATTACTTTGAATTTTCAGGTATGCAATAGTGAACAAGGTATCAAAGATATTTGCACATAATTTGAAATATGTATTGTAAGATGGCATTTTAAAGTAGAATTTCCTGTATACATGTTTTTATGATTATATGCTTATAAACAAAAATGTGATAATAGAAAAGAAATAGGTTACCAATAGATGCATATTTCAAAAGATAGATAGGCATGGAGATAAAAATTAAATGCATATAGGTAGTTCTTAACTTATGATGAGATTCAGTTCAATCTATGCTGTCACAAGTCAGAAATGCCTAGAATTTATGAATTTCCCATTACCAATATTTATTATTATATTCCACTCTATTGTAATAAATAGGGTTTGTCAGTTTTTTGGATAAATTTGTAAAATTCGAAAACTGGTTTTTAAATTTAAAATACCGGTTTTAGATATTAAAATTAATGTGTAAAAATTAATTAATTATTTAATTAAAAACATTAACATTTTAACTTGAAATTGCCTAAATAAATAAAATTGCAATAAACTTTTGTTATATTTACAAAATCCACAAAACATTTCAACTAAGAAATCTAGTGTATTTCCACTAGCTTCAAAACTTGATATTATTAAGTTATCTGGAAAAATATTGTCTAGAATATGGGTGGGCAAACCGCTGCTCTCGGAACTACTTAATGCGGCCCTCGTAACTAATAAACATAATACCAAAAATTTTATAAATAAATAAAATCAATATAAAAAATATCAAATTTGTTCCATATCTTATCAATAGCAATATAGTTTATGTAATTTCTAGAAAAGTAGTAAATAATAATTCATATGGTAAACTGTAGATATCATTACAGTTTCATATTTTTTTACAAAAATAGATTTTATTAACTGTTAACCAGAGTAAAAGTTATTGTGTAAGAAATTGGCAATTTCATATTTTTTACAAAAATAGATTTTATTAACTTAACCAGAGTAAAAGTTATTGTGTAAGAAATCGGATGTAAAATACATTCAAAATCAAATAATATGTTTGGTTGGTCAATCAATTCAATACCTTTCTTAATTTCACAATGTTTGTATTTAATATTCGTGTAATTTCCTAAACAGATATGTTTTAATTGTTATTTCAAATTTAAATGATTAAATTATAATTTTAATATATAATTTAAAAGAATTTTGACCTCTGCCGAGCTTCCCTGAAAATGACGTTTTACTTTTTTCGGACTACCAGCATTATTCAAACCTATGATCATATAATGGTCAATAAAAACTGATCTACTAAGAAAATTGGCTTAATTTTAACACATTTAGCAGAGCACAACCAGGTGGTAACAATCTAATCACTAAGCCTATCAACGGCTAAAATTAAATTATTGTATGCAAACTTATAAAAACTTTTTCAAAATACAGCATCTAAGGAAAGATATAATAAATTTTTAAAAGACAAAAACTTAGGAATAATGCTTTAAAAATTAAATTAATACAACAAATCTTAGAATAAATCTGAATTTCTGTAGTTCAGACTGCCATCTACCATGACATATCATCAAATGTAAATACACATATAACTGTAATAATCAAATGAAACTCTTCAGCGACTCTATGATGCGCATGTTGAAAACCAATAAGATTCATTTCACATGATTGCTGTAATCCAATGGAATCGCTCAAATAGCATTACACATATAATTGGGAAACTATATATAAAATTGGACCAATTAGAAGTTTCTTATTTCATAAATTTGAATGAAAAGTTCTGATTATAAAGCAAGTTTTTTGTTGTAATCATTGCCATCTTGAAATACTTCAATGATATATTAACTAATTATGCAGTTTTACATTATATTGGTTGCTAAAGCATTTTGGAATCATAATGTTTAAAATTCTTGAAGAATTTTTGAAATTTTCTGAAATTTATAAATATACAAACATACAATATTTTAAATATGTTTGTAACTTGAGAAAATCCTGTAGTATGTATGTTGAAAGAGGCTCTATATAGAATTTGTGCATATGTGCATTACTTTGAATTTTCAGGTATGCAATAGTGAACAAGGTATCAAAGATATTTGCACATAATTTGAAATATGTATTGTAAGATGGCATTTTAAAGTAGAATTTCCTGTATACATGTTTTTATGATTATATGCTTATAAACAAAAATGTGATAATAGAAAAGAAATAGGTTACCAATAGATGCATATTTCAAAAGATAGATAGGCATGGAGATAAAAGGTAAATGCATATAGGTAGTTCTTAACTTATGATGAGATTCAGTTCAATCTATGCTGTCACAAGTCAGAAATGCCTAGAATTTATGAATTTCCCATTACCAATATTTATTAATATATTCCACTCTATTGTAATAAATAGGGTTTGTCAGTTTTTTGGATAAATTTGTAAAATTCGAAAACTGGTTTTTAAATTTAAAATACCGGTTTTAGATATTAAAATTAATGTGTAAAAATTAATTAATTATTTAATTAAAAACATTAACATTTTAACTTGAAATTGCCTAAATAAATAAAATTGCAATAAACTTTTGTTATATTTACAAAATCCACAAAACATTTCAACTAAGAAATCTAGTGTATTTCCACTAGCTTCAAAACTTGATATTATTAAGTTATCTGGAAAAATATTGTCTAGAATATATCCAAATTCTTGAATGGAAACAGATTTCATTGATGAATATATTGGAGATGGAGAAACACTTAATCATGGCAATGCTCTAAAAGAAGCCACAGAAAAATCAATACATAAGTGTCTTGAGGAACCTGAAGAAGAAATATCAAATCTGAAGACACTGAAGGCTGAATTTTCTGTATTTAGGTAATCAAAAATGA
>AYEL01066281.1:0-15345 GCA_000484575.1 Olivierus martensii
TGATCAGCCTTGCTTTTCGCTGCTCATTTGAAAGTGTATCTACTTTGAGGAACGCTAAATCTTTCTTGACGTCATTAGACATTCTATCCATTGGCAAAATACAGTTTAGAAACAGAAAATTCAGTTGTTTTTCTCGCGCGAAAGTATGATGTGACAGCATGGAAATCTAAAGCCATTCAGAGATATGTTACTATGGGTATAATTGCAATGCCTGCAAACGTAGTACCAAACGAAAAAGACAAAGTTCATAAAAGAATCGGAGGTGAAATCGGTACCTTTTTGGAAATATATATATCTTTTTATACGAATATTTAACACAAGGGAATCGATAATTGCGTATTTAATTAGGCTACGTGTCGGTACGGTGAATTGTTCTCCTAATAAATAGTCATTAATATGGCAATCTATCTCGAATATATCACCGATTTCAGTTCTGTTTCTTTTTTGTGGTTGTTGATTTATAGATTTACCTCTGATTTATAGATTTACTTTTACCGGACTTTACAAAATTAAAATTGTACTATCTCGCGGCTCGAATTCATCTTGTAAGTTATTTTGTGTATTTTTCGAGTCTATTACTCCTCTTGTTGTTTTACTAGTGTTCTTTAGTCTAACCGATGATGAATCTACACGCGCTTATTTGTTATTCGAAGAAATGATGTTGGCTTATTGTGTCCATCACGAATGTTTTCACCAGTAGAACTGCCTAATTTTGACACGTGACTATAGATTGTTTCCTTGACCAACTGAGACATCTCTTAGAAAAATTTAAGGTTGGCGTATTTTGATATTTCGTATACAAATGAGCTGTCAACTAAAGCAAATGCAATGGCGAATGGATGAGGAAAGACGTTGTAATACGACTGATTGACTGTCAACTACTTTCAAAAACTGGTTTTTGTATAAACCTTAGTAATAAACTTAATGAACACAAAAATACAAGAAGCATACAAAAATTCAAAAACTGGTTTAATGGTTTTTTCAAAATAAGGGAATTCAAAAACCAGTTTTTTCAAAAGTTAGTTTTTGTATAAACCTTAGTAATAAACTTAATGAACACAAAAATACAAGAAGCATACATATAAAGGATACTTTTTGTATATCATACCATGATATATCATGCCATTGGTATACTTTTTGTATATTATTCCAGTGGTATGATATACAAAAAGTAAACAGCATTGGAATGTAATTGGCAAAAAAACAGTACAAAAAGCATTGGAAATTGCTTTTTGTACTGCTTTTTTGCCAATTACAAATTGTGACAAAGTACAAAAAGCATTGGTATAATTGGCAAAAAAACAGTACAAAAAGCAATTTCCAATGCTTTTTGTACTGCTTTTTTGCCAATTACAAATTGTGACAAAGTACAAAAAGCATTGGAATGTAATTGGCAAAAGGTTTAAGCAAACTTAAACCCTTTGCCAATTACATTCCAATGCCAATTATATTTATAAATCAAAGAATTTATTGATGACATCAATATCAAAGTATGAGTGGTTGTAAGTCTGGAACTATTTTCATATGCATAGCAATGAAAATAAAAAGGCTGATGATGATTTACAATAATTTTTATATAATATTTTATTGAAGTTATAAAGCTTCAGTAAAACATATGATTTATTATAAGATTCTTATTAACTTTAAATTTTCTAATAAACATTATTATAATAGTTATAATGTAATGAAATTTATTGTTCTTTTCAAGTAAATGCAACAGATGTTCATAAATTATGGAAAAATATTGAACCATATTTAAAAAATGCATTGAATACTGTTTATATAAGAGAAATTTCAAGGTAAATTTTTAAATTATATAGTAAACCATAATATTAAATTGATATCTCCTTGTAAGACAAAAATATTGACTATAAATTGATGTGTAAATCCAGAACAGGAAGTAAAAGTGTCATTCAAAAAAACAATAGAGTCCCAATTAATTGAGGTTTTGTATTAATCAAGAAAAGGTGAATGACAATTCACTTTGGATTGATTTTTATTTTTGCAGTAAAACAGCTGTAAATAAGTGTTTAAAAATATATAATAAACTTTTTTAAATTTATTTACAATTGTTTTATTATAAAAATTTAAAAAAACTCAATGTGAATTAATGACAATTTACTTTTAAATTATACAATGAAAGTTGTTATATTTAATAAATAGATCTAACGTAAAAGTGGAATGTATATCATCATGTTAATGTATCAAGATCTAATATATTTAATAATAATTTATCAAATCTTTCATTTATCTGAATTTTTGATTATCTCAGACTCCCTTGGACTACATTATCTCAGATAATCAAGACTGTACTGTACTTTTGAATGAAACCTTTATTTTTCAATATTGTAACTATTAACACTTAATAGTGAAATGCATTTTGGATATGATGAACACTCATCAGTCTGAATGAAAATAAGAAATTGCATTTCATAACAAAAAATACACACAAAAAAAATTTGCATATAAATCCTAGTATCTGCACTCTGCAGAAAACCACTCTATTGGATATCAAAATTAATTACTGCCTTCAATTTTTTTTCAGTGAATTAACCAATTTTGAAATTTCTACTGGAATGATTTTTATTCATTTCTCTTTTATAAGTTAGCTTTCAAAACAATGTTATATGCTATATAATGTTAACAAATATGTCTGTCCAATAATTTGCTTAGATGTCCAATTGAGTTGAGATTTGGTGATTAAGGATGTATGTACAGTTGTTTTGGTATATGATTAGTAATCATTGTCTTAATAAGATAGCAAATCTATGGTATGCATGTCCAAAGTAACACTTGAAAAATTATTTTTGGGTATTCAAAATTTTGATAACTCATCTAACAGTTAACTTAGATTAAAAATTGAAATAAAAATTAAAACTGTATTAAGTCTTTATGGACAATAAATACATCTTAATTAACTAACATAAATTTGTTTTAAATTCAGTTAAAAATAATGAATTGAATTTGTGTTGTTATAACAACTGCAACAATTCCAGAGTCCATTTGGACAAGACTAAACCACAGTCAGGAAAATTAATTTCTGAAACAATAGTTATTCTAACAAATAACTAACAAACAACTTGAATTTCACCATTGTTAATGAAAATTATGAACATATATTGATAGGATTGCAATGTTTGCAAAATAAAGCAAAATTGGTACCAAACAAAAGGGGGAGTAAACCATAAAAACTTCTATAAGGAACCTTGTTCAATGGTCAACTACAAACAAGATATGGAGAGGCAAAATTTCAATAAGATTTAATTATTATGTTACATCAATGTGGGCACGGAGTATCTCTGGGTCAAAGTGCTATGTCGGACACGAGTCAAGACATAGCTACTTGTGATGTTTAATTGTGTGTTAACTAACTGTCTGTGTCAGTGCTGAGAAACTTTCTTACTATGTTGCATGTATTGAGTAGTGGTGCTTTTTGTAGTGTTATGTATGTCTTGGGATGTAGATCTAATGTTTTGAGGCTTTTGTGTAGTGTGTGAGGGATTACTCCTGTGGAGGAGAGAATGATGGGTACTGTGACTACCTTTTGCATTCCCCAAAGACGCTTAATTTCTTGTGAAAGTTCTGTGTATTTGCTAATTTTTTGGGTGAATGCATTCTGAATGTTGTGTGTGTCTGGTATTGAGATGTCTATAATGTAGGTAACTTTGTTTTGCTTGTCTATGAGAGTGATATCTGGTATGTTGTGGTGTATGGTTTTGTCTGTTAGGATTGTTCTGTCATAGTACATCTTGTGTGTTGAGTTTTCTAAGATTGTGTCTGGTATGTATTTGTAGTATGGTGTAAGTGTGTTTATTAATTTGTATTTTGTTACAAGCTTTTGGTATATTATGTTTGCTACTTGGTTGTGTCTTTGCAGGTAGTCTGTTTGTGCAAGCAGCTTGCAACCCAACGTAATGTGTTGAATCGTTTCAGGTGCTATGTGCCATTTCCTACATGTGTCGTTTGTTAATGTGCTGTCTTTCAGTATGTATTTTATTTGTAGTTTTTTGTGTTTATTACTTGGTCTTGTATTGCTATTATAAACCCTCCTGTTTCTGTAAATAGATCCTCTGACTAACCAGCTGTTTGATATTTTAGCATCTATGAAGTGTTTCTGAAGGTCGTGTGGGTGTCTGTCATGGAGTTCCTTCTGCACCAACCTTTCTGTTTTCTTTTCTTGTATGTGTACAGTGTTGTCTATTTGGCATGGAGTGTTGTTCAGAAGATTTAAAGCTCTTTAAATTTTTCTGCTAATGCTCGTTGAGAAAGACCTTTCTTACTGTCTTCAGTCATTTTTATTTGCTGTTCTCAATTCAAGGCATTAACTTTTTGTTTAGCCATGTTTCAACATCCAAAGTGCAGTGATAGCATCACACATGTATGATACTACATTTGGTTAATATGCTTGTGTGGAACACAAACATCCAGATCCAGTGGCTGGTTATTTTCATTTGCCATAGGCTTTCAAATTATGATTTTTAACAAAATTTAATTATCATATCATAGATACAAATTTAAGGAAAGTGCGTATAAAAATATATCACATTAAAATAGAAATGACGCCATGATTTCATCATTCCAGTGCTCTGTCATTCTCATGTATGAATGATGGGAAAAATTCCCACAGTGCAATTTTTTCAATTGTAGTGGTTGGTTTAAATGAAATTTAAGTTTAACAGAAAATGATTCTGATGTAAGCAATAAAGATAGTTAATTAGTAGTGATGTTAAAAAGTTATGGTCGTCATAGATGGTTTCACTTTGTTTGGTCTGTTAAAATGATGGACATGGTTGCATTAGGGAGGTGGTTGTCTTATGTTAAATAGTATTATTTCTATGGGAAAAAATTGGTTCCCATAAAATCGTGATTGTCACGTCAAGTGGTTTTCTTATACAGGTGGTCATGAAGTCAGTTTTCACTGTATTCATTTTACTATTAATAATACTGAAATTTTCTATCAGTGAGAAAAGATATTTCAAAGAAAATTATCATCTAAGTTTAATTCAGTTATACAGTAATATTCCTGAGTTATATAATAGGTGGAACTAGAAAACATAAGTCAAAAATTATGTAAGTCGGGATATCTTCCCAAATGTAATTTTAGGTACATATGTATTAGGCATATGTATCTAAAATTACAACTGGCTCTTTATTACCAAGAAAACAACAAATTATAAAAATTTATAAGATGTAGTTATAATTAAAGACTCTTAATCAACAGATCAGCAAATGAAATATGTACATACATACAAGAACTTTCAGAGAAAATGTGAGTTCCGGAGCAACTAATATTTTTGAGGCCCTTAAAAAAAATACAAAATTGACAAATATACAGTGGTAAGTGTACGAGAAAAGCAAAAACATTGATAGAGAACTTCAAACTTCAATTTTAATAAACACTGAAGCTCAAACAGTATAAAAATATAGAAATATATTTTTTTCTAACATATTGAATAATAAATTGAGGCCCCTAAAAATTGTGAGGTTTGGGGCAGCCATTTCTTGTCCCCCTCTCTGATAGCTACTAGATGATGGTATATACTTTTTGTCCTCCCCTTGTATTAAAATTCTGATTGTTCTTTAACTTAATAAGATGTATAACAATATGATAATTATTGTGTATATAATAAAATAAAGATTTTGCAAAATTTTTTTGTTTTCCCTGTTTCTCACAAAATGAAATAGTGTTAATTGGAAAATTCTTATTCTTGTTAATGCAATATATGAAATTCTAAGGTCAGCAATTATCTTTTTTCCCAGATGCTTATTCTTGATAATAAAATTGTTTAATTTATACTCTTAGTGGCAATTAAATAGTCAATATTTTATATAATGGTAAGCTCAGCCACTAACACTTGTAGTAAATGAATTATCAACAAACAAATACCTTGGTAGATAGTGTAAACTTTCCACTTATAAGTACAGATAAATGGACTAGCATTTATTAGAACTTATTTGTTTACTTATACTCATATAGGATAAATGTACTTTTAAAATATTATTTTCATGACAGTTTATTGTAGATTTTATTAGCAATGCATGAAGTAAGAATTTTGTATACATGCAGTTCCCGACTTATGTAAGTGGATCATTTCACAAACTTTATTCAAATCAAAACATACATGTATTGGAGCATATATTATACAGTACTGATGTGTGTCAAAAAGATGTAATATTAAAAATAGTTTTAAAGATTAAACACATAAGTCACATGATAAAGCAGTAACTTATCATCTTAGAGGATCTGGATTCAGTTCCAAGTTCCACATCTCCAGTTTTTCAGGAAGGATCTGGGTTTGGGCCTAGCAGTAAGGTCATAAATATGAATCTACTTAAGTAGGGGATTACCTGCAATATGGGTAAGCTTGTGATTGGTCTGTACTATGCAAGACCTTTAGTAGATTTATTTTTGGATTTCATATACAGATATCATTTGATTTATGAATTTTCACATTAAAAGAACTGCACTAATCAATATCAGTTTTCCAATATGTATACACTATTTTTACATTTACAAAAATCTATTTCATCATCAATTAATTAATCTACTATAATTTAAATCAAATGATTACATTTTGAACTATATAATAACTTATAATTTCTTATTCATAGTATAATAAATTTTTCTTGCATATTAATGTAAAAAAATTCTATCTCCTCAAATTGTTTTAATAAGAAAATCTGATTATTCAGACATTTTATTTCAAATTTTAATATGAATAATTGATTTTGTTTTTATGATCTTGCTTATTCTCTTAGATATATTTTTATATACTATTAACTTTAATATGATGTTAGAATTTGATTTGATATTCTAATAGAAAATCTGATATCTAGAGAATCTGGTATCAAATTCAGAATTTGATATATAGCCAATTATATGAGTATCCATAATCAATTTATTTCACATTTCAAAATTTTTGCAATTGTATTTATTTAATTTCATAAAGCAGTGATTGCACATTATTCCAGGTCTGTACAATCTCTAATATATTTTCTATCCATATACAAATTTTAACTATCATTTTATCATTCTCTTGGAAAAATTAAATCTAATCAATGTAAAACCTTGACCTTGACTGATATATTGGGTTGTCTGAAAAGTCATGACGCATTTTGTAACAGATGGCAATTGTTCATTTTTGGAAGTACTAGAGTTATTTGCATCTATGTGATTGTTATGTCATTTAACAGCTGATAGTTTTAGCTTCATTTTAAAAAAATTGATCCATTTTTTTTATTTTTTACAAATTTTACGACAAGTTGAAAATAGAAGACCAAACTTTGCATTTTTGCCATATTTTATTGTTTTACTTCTGTAAAGGGAAAAACGTGTGTCAAGCTTGTGAAAAGTTGCATAAAGTTTACGGTGATAATGCTCTACTGCCAGCAATGGTTTGCAAAATTCTGTGCTGATGACTTTGACCTCAACAATGCTCCTCAGTCAGGAAGGCCAACTTGCAAAGTCGCGGTTTATTACGACTGTCAATACTAACTAAGCCTAACGGCAATTTTGCTAGAATTTAATTTATTTATTTTATTTGCTGAATTAATTTTGAAATTGAGTTAATTGGTCAACCACTGAATATTTTATGTTCCAAGCGTTAAGTTCTTAGATAAAAAGTAAGTTTTTATTCTTCAATAGAAGAATGTGGAAGAAAAAAAAATTTTTTTATTTATAAATTTTTTGGGTATGTATTTCTTAAGAACAATTGTTTTGTAGCAGATTAGATACAGATTTTGAAAGAGAGCAGAAGCTACACAAACCTTAAATGCATAAAGTTTAGAAAGTAAAGTTGATATTGTTAAAAAGAAAAAAAACATTCTCCTTTTTAATTAACAGTGGTAAGGAAGATATAATTATTAAAATGAATGTTATATAGGCTATATACTATTTTCTTTCCTTTTGTTTTACATACAAGGTGCTATTGGAAAGTTCCTGGATTGGCTCTATTGCAAATTCCCAGGTGCAAAAAAACAGGAAAGTAGGTCAAGATCACACAGCTGCAAGTCTTTTCGATCATTCAACCACGTGACAACGTGCTGTGAACTCGTACTAATTTTATAGAAGAGATTTTTTAAATGCTACTTTCATTCGCTCTGCGATTGCAAAAATGGATCATAAAATTGAGCAACGTGTTTGCTTTAATTTTTGGGTAAAACTTGGTAAATCTGCTACTGAAACATTAGAAATGATTCGTAAAGCTTTTGGTGATTATTCCTTAAGCCGGACAATAGTTTTTGAATGGCATGCACGTTTTAAAGCTGGCCAATTGTCATTTAAAGATGGTGAACGTTCTGGGCGTCCAAGCACGAGCAAAACAGCCGAAAATGTCAAAAGAATGCATCAATTAATTCATGAAGACCGCCGTCTTACGATTCATAATCTTGCAGACAATGTTGGAATTAGTTCTTGTTTGCCAAGAAATTTTAATGGAAAATTTGAACATGAAGTGCATTGCCATGAAGTTTGTTCTTTGACTCTTGACAATCAATCAAAAGGAGCAACGCATGAATGTTTGCCTTGAGATTTGTGAAAAATTTAATGAAGACCCAACGTTCATCTCTAGGATTATAACGGGTGACGAAACGTGGATTTATGGTTATGATCCAGAAACCAAGCAGCAATCTTCACAATGGGAGAGCCCAAGTCACGAGATCGAAGAAAGCACGGCAAGTCCGGAGCTCAACAAAGAGCATGCTGATTGCATTTTTTGACATCAAGGGGATTATTCACCGGGAATTTGTACCCACTAACACAGCGGTAAACTCTGATTTTTACTGTGAAGTTTTGAGGTGCTTAAGAGAAGATGTGCAAGAAAAAAGGCCGGAACTTTGGCGCAACCGCAATTGGCTCCTTCATCATGACAACGCACCCGCCCAGACATCACTTAAAACCACAGCATTTTTGACGAACAATAATATGGTTATCGTTCCCCATCCTCCCTACTCACCTGATCTTGCTTCCTGCGATTTCTATTTGTTCCCCAAATTGAAATTGAAGCTGAAAGGACAACGTTTCAAGACGGTTTCGGACATTCAAAGAGAATTGCAGACAGTACTTGACAGCCTACCAGAAAAAGACTTCAGCAATGCATTCGGAGCATGGAAAAGCCGCTGGGAACGTTGTATAAGTTCTCAAGGAAATTACTTCGAAGGAGATGGCAGCCAAAAATAAGAACTGTAAGCCAACTTTTTTTCACCCAGTCCAGGAACTTTCCGATAGCACCTCGTATATTGTTTTTTTAGGGTCTTGCATATATATTTTTTCTTTGCGTTTCGTGTTATTAATGTTCTTAAAAAAATTAAATTTCTTGTGGAATTAAAGAAAGTAATTTGTTTTTAGTTGGTTTTGGAATGTAACTCTTTTTGTATTCTCCAGGTCTCATTTAATAGAGTTTCACACAACATGATATTTTTTAGGAATCTATCTACCGTGTTATATGAGGGATACCTATGTATAAAATATATTATTTTTTTACAATTTAACTCCTAGAAAATTTAATTAATGTTTTTTTAATAATTCGATAAATATGATAAATTGTACTTAATTAATCTCTACAAAACTGGCAAATATGCATAATAACCAGTAAATGTGATTAATTTGCACTCAGAGCTGGATTTGCATTTTTGAAGCCCTAGGATGAACAAAGCTTTGGGGCCCCTAAAAATTTAAATCAGCCATGTCTAATTTTAAAGGCTCCTTATAACTTATAAGTAATTTTATGTATGGCTGACGATGACTTACTGAAGTCGAAAGTACTTCCGTAATAAATTATATCTCTCTTTTTTCCACTTCGAAAAAAAGGCTTATTTATTTATTGTTATACCATTATAAGGAATCTTTAAAATTTTACTTTCTATCTAGCACTTTAATAAAAATCCATTTTTCTTATTAAAAGTTTATAAAAGTTGAAAACTGATTGATAGTTTTGGACTAGAATCCATAGCCCTAGAATCGCAGGGCCCTAGGATGTGGCCTATAGGTAAATCCAGCCCTGTTTGCAGTATATGAAATAAATCATTATATGTAGCTTTCACTTATATGTGAAACAAATAAAAATGATAAGCTTCAAATTTCAAGTGGAAAAACAATTTATTACAGCTTTGTGAAATACTTCGACTTAAAGAAGTCATCTTCAATACTTACTTTACAATCTTTTACACTTAGAACAGAATAAATAACATTTTCAAACAAGAAGCGTAGAATACATTTCAAATTTAAATATTTATATAAAAATACAAAAGAAAATGATATAAATGTAAACATTGTTATACAAAAGAATTAACTAAAACTATTAAACCTATATGAGTATTAAATACAAACATTAATACTAAACAAGTTATAGATAGTCAATTGTAACAAATAAAACTGATGGTAATTCTATGATTATATACTTTGTTATATATATTGAGATCATATTAATCATTGAGGAAGTATGTTAATAGGAGAATTGTCATTTATAACCAGGACTTCTCTTTAAATTGTCTAATAATAATGGCTGAAGCCATTATTATTTCTTACAACTGATAATCTATAACTCGTTTAGTATTAATATTTGTATTTAATGCTCATATAGGTTTATTAGTTTTAATTAATTCTTTTGTATTTTTATAAATATTTAAATTTGAAATGTATTCTATGCTTCTTGTTTGAAAATGTTATGTATTCTGTTCTATTGATTTGTAAGTGTTGAAGATGACTTCTTTAAGTCAAAAGTATTTCACAAAGCTGTAATAAACTGTTTTTCCACTTGAAATTTGGTACTTATCATTTTTATTTGTTTTAATATGAAATAAATTTATCACTTTTACCAAAATTGTTGGTGATTATGCATAATCACCAGATTAATTGCTTTTACCATAACATATATATCTGAATATAAGCTCATACAGTAAAAGTTATAAAATTTTAAATTACATACTATTTTCATAATTTTATTGCATGAATTCTGATGTCGTTTCAATGAAGCTGGAGTAGTAAGAATCCTGTCACATGTATTGCAAGGAAATTTTGTTTGTTTTTCAGACTTTTCAGGTGCAGTATCAATTTTTCCATCAAGTTTATCTATTTGATGTCGTTTCAAATGAGCTTGAAGTTTGGCTCTACTGCCTAATTTCTCATTACAATGCACACAAGGAAATTGTTTTGGTGGCATGCTTGAATAAAATAGAAATTACTAAAATTATTATTTTCAGAATTAATAAATTATGTTTAAAATATTAAAATAAAATTAATTCTAATAATTACAATATCTTTTGAAAATTTACAACTGTCAATTATCATTATTAGATTAGCAAATCATTTTAATAATAATAATCTATAATAAATGAAGCAATAGTATAATAAAGGAGAGAAGCAAGGCTATATTCACTCGAAAATATTTTTGACTGGCTTCACATAATTTTTTATTTTAAACAAATATAATTTTCTCATAAAGCACTTGGTAATTTTCATAAATTTTGTAATCATGTATTATATAAAAAAAAAATTATCAGTAATCCTAAAAATGCACTGCCCTCCAAAAGTATGGGTACAAAAATTGGATAGAACAGGTAAGTGTTCAATCAATTTACTTGAAAATGCAGGCAGGTATCATGTGAACTACTGTATATTCTCAAAAAAAAAGTCAATATTTGCATTAGTAATAAAGGAAAAAATGATTACAACATATTTCCCATTATGATTCATGATGGGGTCCACACAAACAATGCAAAATAACGGTTTAATATGGAATATGTCCTTCCAAGGCATGAATGTATGCTTGACACCAATGGTTCATGCCTTCTACGAAATGATCAAGTTGTTTTGAAGGCAATAATTGCCAGAACACTCAAAGAACTGTCAGCTGCTATTCAAGAGCAGATGACAGTTCTTGGAGTGTTCTGGAAGGCTGTTAGTGAGCAGTTACAATTCTTCATAGAGCATTCCACTGTTCTATAAAATTAAAGTCAGGGAAGCATGCTGGCCAACACATTCATTGTATACCTATTCCAAGGATACTTACTCATTCACTAGTCATTTCTGTATGGGCAGGCATTATCATCTATTAGAAGAAAGTATGGACTTATTGTGCCTATGTAAGGTCTGACACGGAGGTCAAGAATTTCATATATATATCTCACTGCTGTCACACTGCCAAACTGGAAACAGATGGAGATTGGTGCATCTATCCCCTATGTAAGGTCTGACACGGAGGTCAAGAATTTCATACATATATCTCACTGCTGTCACACTGCCAAACTGGAAACAGATGGAGATTGGTGCATCTATCCAAGGAAAAGCCAACCCACATTGTCTCACCTCCACCACAAAAATCATGCTGTGTGATGGTGTTATTGACATGGTACCTGGTCCAACCCCTTTCTACTTTCAAGGAAAAATTGAGATTCATCTGTAAACAGGACATTGCTGATCTCTGGTCCATTTGATATGCTCAAAATTCCACTGTAATCAGTCATGTCTGTGTTAACCTGCAATGGCACACACATTACTGGCTGTTGTGCATAGAAACCTTGCCTATAAAGTATTCAACATACAGTATTTGTTGATACAAGTCTTTCTATGGCTATAAATGTCTATTTCCAGTTTTTTGAACTGTTCTCAGTTGAAGTGTTAACCAACAAGGGAAAACACACTTTATCCAGCTCCCTCATTTGCATTTTTTAGACTGATCCAATCGTTATATTGTATACTTTTAATACTTGCATGTTTTGATGTAACACCAAACATAATTTCAGGGAAAAATACCCATTTGTTGTAGCTATCTTTAAATTTGCATTTCATGCTCAACTTTTGGAGGCAATATAATTTCTGGATATATTACTGAAATAAAAATGTATTTTTAACATTGTTCTATATGGTATATAATTTTAAAAATCAATGTACATATTGTGCATTCAGTTTTATCTAGCAAAATTTCTTTAGCTTAATAATTGTATTATAGAATAATTAGCTTTGAAAATTTAAAAATATACAAAATATAAACTTTTTCAAATTATAAAAACTAGTATTATATTAAGTAGTTGATATACTTAATTATATTTATTATCATCCAGATCTACCTGGGTCCCACTACTTGATACTGGGAATTAAAACTTATATGAATATCTATTGGGTTGTTCGGAAAGTAATTTTGTTTTTTCATGAAAATAAACACCTTTTTTATAGTATATAAATATTTTATTTAATTATATATTGACCATTTCGGCCCAATACATGTTGGCAGTTGGCATAGAATGAAATATAAAAAATCAAATTTGATTTTCTACATTTAAAAATGTTCAAATATTTCTAATTATCAATACTATTAATTACTACAATAAAACAATTAAAATATTTTTAGTTAATCAATTATATATCATTGCTTTTTTTAGAAAATAAATAATTGATATTTATAATAAACAATGAAATATAAATATAAAAGGTGTGAAGAAGTTAACTCTGACCTATCCTATTATTATAGGGTTGTTTGGAAAGTAATTTCAGTTTTTTTTTCATGAAAATGAATGACAATTTTTTTATAGTATATAAATATTTTATTTAACTATGCTCATTATCTATTTAGATCAATAGTCTGCTCACAAAAATAATAAAAAAGACTAAAAAGGCCAATATCTCCAATGTTGTTTATTGCATTTTGTTAAAAGTTTTAGTTTGATACTCGAGTATTTAAGGTGATTATTCTGTCATCCAGATGTATCATTTAAAGTGACGATACATCTGGGTGACAGAATCTTCCAATAATAATTGAGTAATTACCAGTTCATTCAGTGTTTAATGCTTTATTTATTTGCTCATTACAGTATTTTTTTTTAATTCATATAATAAGCAAAAATAGTTTATGTCTATCTTTGTATAAAATCAAACAAAGAGAATCAAAAATATATTTACGGGATTGTTCAGAAAGTAATTTCATTTTTTTTTCATGAAAATGAACAATTTTATTTAATTATATATGGACCATTTTAGTCTAATACATGCTGACATCTTTCTAGTAGTAGCATGATTCCATGCTTGTAGACTTTCTAATCTTTACTTGCAAAAAACTGAACCAAGTGATTTTTGACATCCTCATTGACCAAGTGTTTTGCCATCTAAAGAATTCTGTAAAGACCAGAATAAGTAGCTGAGTGTTTTGCCATCTAAAGAATTCTGTAAAGTCCAGAATAAGTAATAATTGGAGGGTGCCATATTTTACTTTGTTGATCATCTAGAATAAAAGAATGAGACAAATAACTAAGATACAAATATGACATTTTATAATTGAAGACAATTAAGTAACAGAATTAAGGTAATGGAACTTTAAAGTTCCATTAGTTTTTCTATAGTTCCCCATTAAAATTAAAAAAAGTTTTTAACTTTAAAAACTTTTTTTAAAAAATCACATACCTATAAGAAAGAATTTTCTTTTGTTAAATTTTACATAACATCCATAAACATACCTATAAGAAAGAATTTTCTTTTGTTATTGTTTAAATTTTTAACTTTAATGGGGAATTATAGAAAATTTTACATAACATCCATAAACATACCTATAAGAAAGAATTTTCTTTTGTTATTGTTTCTTTAGTTTCTTTGCTGAATAAAACTGGACTGAAGATAAAATAATGATGAACACAAGTTGGCATTAATCTAACAATTTTTATAAGTAGAAAAAGGCTGAAGAAAAAAGAAGATTAGATGAAGAGAGAGCAAAGACTGTATGCCAACTGTCAAGAATTTCTTTTTCCTTTTATTTTTTTTAATTTTAACAATCATATAAAACTGAAGAGAAAGTTCAAATCAAATCTGTTATTTTCATTTGCAAGATTGGCACTATCTGTCTGATTGGTAGAGAAAGCCAAAATAAAGATTTAACAATCATATAAAACTGAAGAGAAAGTTCAAATCAAACTCTTATTTTCATTTGCAAGATTGGCACTATCTGTCTGATTGGTAGAGAAAGCCAAAATAAAGTTTTACTGGTTTAATTTTCTCGGGATTGATGTTCTTTAGTCATTTTATCCATTGATCTGTTTCTTTTAATTTTTAATAGTTAATTTTGACATTTCAATTCAATTAAATATTTGTCTAGTTCCAATGTTTGTAATAAATAATTATTAAAATTTTTGCTTTTATAGAATTCATTTAATGAAAAAAAATTTTATTCATTTTCATAAAGCATTTAATTTAAAATAAAGCAAGATATCTATTATATTATTTCTATTATTTGCCAAGGTTTTTATATCCAAAATAAACAAAAATTATTACCCTTTAGATATTATAAATTTCTTTTTTGGAAATTGTTAAAATTCTTATATTTTATAAATTTTCTAAAAATTTTGTTTTAAAATTTAAAAAAT
>AYEL01066283.1:0-11473 GCA_000484575.1 Olivierus martensii
GGTAAAGTAAAATTTTATCTTTTAAATTAATATATTGGTGTTTGTATTATAATAATTTATTTTTTATATATATATATTTAAAGTTTCAATAAAATATTTATTTTGGCAAATGGCATTAATATATTGGTAACTAAAAAACAAAGATCACGTAATTTAGCAATTTCAAATTTTTATCGAATTTTAAGTGCTAAAGTGGGGTAGACTTAGACATGGGTTACGCATTTTCACCGATTTTCAAACTCTAAAGTCAGGGGATCAGCTTATATTAGAGTACATATGGTAAATGGTTAGGAGCTGGAGCCAGCAGAAATTTTAATGGCCCCAGCTCCACTGAATATGATCAGCTTAGCTCTGGCTCCAACTCCAGCTCCTCCAAAACTTCCCGGCTCCAGCTTCCCAGCCCTGATTCTTACACATCTTCACGTAAAGCCTCCTAATCACTCCACTGTTTTATCATGTCATTCTGCTTCATTCATAATCCATTTTAATTCCTTCATATTAGCTTGAAACGTGCAATAAAGAAAAGTGAGACCTATAAGACTCTCGGAGGTGTAGAGGTACCAGTCTGGATGAATAATTTCTTAAATAACAGCCAAATTATCTAGTCTCAAAGAAGACCAATTATGACAAAATTGCAATGGATTTAGAACCTATTTTGGCAATGTTAGATGATGTAACAGCAAATGGGATAAGATAAAGTGGCTTTCAAAGAGAGTAGAAGTAGAGAGAGAGAGAATAAGAGATGCATTAATAGAACGAGTGATGATACTATACTTTGTAAAATACGCCAGTGGCTGGATAGGGATGGCCTAGTATGTACAAGAGATGATAAATCTAAGAAAATAATTTTTCTGAAGAAAGACCATTCAGAAAATCATTTTTCTGAAGAAAGACCATTTGAAAACTTCATTAGGGAAAGTACATCAGAAGAAGTGGACCAAAATCGGACAAATAAGCTACAAAGAGAAGTTATCAAAGTAAATAAGGACCCAAAACTATCAAAATTTCTCAGAAACACAGTTATACAAGTGCCAGCCTGTCCTTGTTTGTTTAGTTTCCCTAAGTTGCATAAAACTCCTGTTACAATAAGACTCATTGTTGAAAAATTTCGATCCCTGTGCTACCAGATAGAGAAGAAACTCGCTGCATGGTGTGCAGAACGTATGAAAGGTTATGAGTACAGTCTTTGATCAACTCAAGTTCAGAGATGCTCTTGACACTGTTGATCCCCTTCCCCAAGAAGTGATGTCTATATTTGATTAGTCTCTCTTTATCCCATGATAAACATAGAACCTGCCTGTCTTGAGCTGTATAGGTTTATAATAAAACATCTACCCTCCAAGTCTAGCACGGAAATGATCAGGAACATTTGCCACTTATTATGTCACGAATCGTACTTTACTTTCCGGAGAGAAATTCTACGTACAGAGAAGAGGGGTACCAACTGGTAGTCCACTAGCACAGTTCTAGCTGAATTCATTTTAAAAAAAGGGAAGAAGAGATTCTTCTGTTTTGTTACTGAAAATCAAGCTGTAAAGATTCAAGGAAAAAGAAACAAGGCTGTAAAAAGAACTTTACCTTGTGAAGCTGGGAGCCGCCATAGTGGAGGCGTTGGACTGTTACGAAGTTTTGGACATGGAATAGTATCTAATTATGTTATTAATATTATTTTGGATTAACTTGTTATCGAGTAAAGTTTATAATTAAGTTAAAGAATTTTAACTGTTTAGAATTTGTAATATTAATGAGCATTGGATACTTTTATGTAAATTTTTTATCATATAAATTGTTCTAAGTCAATGACCGAGAGAGGTCCTTCCTGTAATCATGCTAGATGCAGTTCGTGTTAGTGATTGTCCCTAAGTGTTGTGCTTCGTCATTGTATCAATAAACTTGTATGTTATTTAATTGGGAAGGCACTGTTTCTTTTTATTAGTTAACATGTTGTATTTAAACTGGAAGTGCATAATAAAAGAGTTCTTTAAATATGGAATTTTTCCAGAGTTTAACTTATTGGGTGAAAGCACATGAATTAAAGATTGAGGTTACAGCCAGATTCATACAATGAAATCAAGGTAATGGGGAAGGTCGAGAATCTGAAAATGAATCGGAAGACCCAATTCATTATAAAGCTATATAGACGCTACATAGATGGTGTGTAAGAATGACAGGAAACAAACACCAAGGGAAACCTGTTACAGAAGGATAAAGTGACATGACCAATTCTTAGACTCCATAAGGTTAATTGAGAAAAAAGCTAGCTGTAATATTACATTTTCGAGAGATTCAACAGAACGGTTTTTAACAGAATTAGGAATGATAAAGACCAACATCCCTTAGAGAGAAAAACAGGTGTTTATAAAATAGACCTTCTCAACCATGACACCATCCAAAGAGAGCAATATATCTGTTATACATCGAGAAATTTGGGGATTAGGATGAGTAAACACCTACGGGAATTAGTAATGAAGCGCTGTCAACTGCCTTATCTCAGAGAGACTACCAATGTAAAGTAGTTGCACTCTGGGGTGAGGCGCAGGTTTTAAATCTGCTAGGGACATTAAACAAGGATTAACAGCAGAAGTGCTCACTATCTTTTGTGAAAAATTAAAGGGAAGAAGTGCAATCCTGAATGAAGATGACCCTAACTGTGCATGGAGATGGTGTCATTTTAATAAAGACTGAACGGAGCATGTGCTATCTTTCTCTGCAGGTGCCAAATTTCCAGTTAAAGCATAGAGTGAATTTTATTTTCTCTGAAATTTCCTGACATCTAATAATTATTATTGTATTTTTTTATTGTTGTTTACCTCAATAAATACTCAAACTAGCACTTAGACAGATCATTACAATCCTCATCAGCTAGCTGATGAGGATTGTAATGATCGAAAGCACTACTACTTTTTGCTTATTAAATCGTTATTTTGCCTGTAAGTGCTAGTTTGAGTATTTATTTAGATATAGATAGACAGTGTACTATTCATTTTTCTGAGTTGTTTACCTCTTTGATTGTATTGATTTATTTTTATTCCAATTATTCGAATTAATTCTTGTTAATGTTTACAATGTGATAGGACTAAATATCTTAGATACGTAAAATGTAACAGCTTCTAGCTGAAAATTTGTCAGTTATGATTTAGAAATTTGTAAAAGGCATTAACAGAATTGTATTTATACAACAACAAATTGTAACACCTGGTAAATGTTTAAATGTCAACGTGAGGTCTTTGCTGGATGTTTATTTGTGAAACATCCTAGCAGGGATGGCCTGCATCAAATACTACTGTAGAACACTAGATGCTCATTTGAGAGTACTGACTGAGGAGGGCCAAAGAAGGCCAAAAACATTACCGGAGGTTATTAGTATATGTACTATATATCTAATAATAAAATAGTATATTTTTCCTGCTTAAAGTGCTTGTGATTCCTTGTATTCCTAGAAGCAGCAGAACTTGTCAGTTTATGATTAATTAAACTTAAGAAATTAAAATGATGATCAAAATAATCTTCTAAAGTTGCATGTGCAATGAATTAAAAATGATTCTTTCAAAAATGGATAGAATGAATAGAGGAATTCAAACTGATCTAGGCTTCAGCAATGTGTATTTTGTAATTGCAAAATATATATCTGTGACAAACCATCACATGCCTATTTGGGTTTTAATTTGATAAAAAAATAAATAAAAAAGTAATTTGCATTTAACCAAACGAACTAGCCAAACTTCCCCTAGCGGATAAAGTTTAAATTATATTTTATTACAACGATTATTATTTGAATCAAAGCTATGGTGCCACCATCTATTGAATTAGGTTTGCAATGAGGGCCTGTGGCTACATAGATAGCCTGCCTGGGAGTGCTAGTTTCGACCTAGTCCAGTAAGTTTCCATAACAATCATTACTTAAGCTTCCCGAAATGGAATTCCGCCATAGGTCACCGTGGTCTAACTGGTTAAGGCGTTGGGGCGTTAACCCAAAGATCCCGGTTCGACTCCGGTGCAGTGACGAAATTTTATTTCGGGAAAATAAATTTGAAAATTATAGTTTAATCATTACTTAATAGATGGCACCACCTTAGTGCTAAATTCAAAATTAATTAATTATTAATTCAATAGATGGTGGCACCATAGCTTTGATTCAAATAATAATCGTAATAAAATATAATTTAAACTTTATCCACCAGGGGAAGTTTGGCTAGTTCATTTGGTTAATTTGTAAATGGTTTATCCCCTGTTAGTTTGTTGTTAATATATGAGTATTTGCATTTATTTAGCATTTGGAATCCATTGGTTTTATGTGACCAATTTTGACTGTTTATCACCAAGCATTATTCACTTGATCAATCCCAGAGTACCAAACTGATTTATGTTAGACGTAATGGAGTTTGAATAAATTTAAATGCTTACAGTTTTTATTCAATATTATTGATTTTTATATACAATATTAACTAATATATTTAATTTTATCAGGCATAAATTAATTTTTCTTATTTTAATTATTTACTCCTAATATAATAGAAATATATTTTCCAAAAATAATTTTAATTTATTATGTTTTATTAGTCTGTATTCCACATTGAATATTTATTGAAAATGAAAAATAATTCATTTTTAAGCATATATTCATTAAAAATTTCATTATTAATAGATCACATTGATTAAGTAATAAATATAAAAAAATTAAATATATCATAAAAATTTTCCTTCTTAAAATTAAAAAATAAAAAGTTTTAAGAACAAAAGGCAATAATCAGATTGCAATAAATCAGTGTTTCTCAAACTTTTTTCATTCACGACCCCATTTTTCATTAGGAGATTTTTCGCGACCCCATTTTTAATTACGAGATTGTGCGCGACCCCAGGTATTAAATATGAAACAAATCATACCAGTACATAAATCATTTACACACTTATGTGCACGACCCCAGGTATTAAATATGAAACAAATCATACCAGTACATAAATCATTTACACACTTATTAAGATGAACACAATCAGCCAATCACACCGAAAATTCATATGTTGTCATACGTTTAATATTGGGCGTTTGTGAATGAAAATACATATGTTGTCATACGTTAAATATTGAACATTTGTGAATCATTTACACACTTATTAAGATGAACACAATCAACCAACCACACCGATATATGTTGTCATAAGTTAAATATTGGGCATTTGTGAAATTACATATAAACTCATGTTGTCATACGTTAAATATTGGGCATTTGTGAAATTACATAAAACTGAAATTCAAGTGTTTGAATTTAATTTTTATATGTTAAATATTGGGCATTTGTGAAATTACATATAAACTGAAATTCCAAGTTTTGCATTTAATTTTTGCAAACCCCATTTTGGGCCGCGAAGCGAAATGGGTCACGACCCAAGTGAAATCCAGCATTTCGCTTCGCGACCCCAAATAGGGTCGCGACCCATAGTTTGAGTAGCATTTCGCTTTGCGACCTGGGATCACGACCCATAGTTTGAGAAGTGGGGGTCGCAACCCATAGTTTGAGAAGCACTGATTTATAGCAATTCATCACGTCCCCAAATGGGAGAAACGCAGTTTCATAGTTAGAGAAACGCTGCAATAAATTATAAACGTTTTTGAGAAACGCTGCAATAAATTATAAACCTTTTTGGCTATTCACCATCTTCAGGTTACAAGAACTGGAACAATACAAATTTGAATATCAATATTAGTTACTACAGCAACAAAAAATTATTATCTAAATAACAAATATAATGAGATTTAGCATTATAGTATGTTTAAAATTATGACTTTTTTAAATTATGTTAAAATTATTAAATTATGTTTAAAATTATTAATAAAAACAAAATTAAAATAAAAAAGAATTAATAATTCAAAAAAATTTATGGTTAAAGTCAGCACTAAGCCTAAACAGTTGAGTCATTAAGCCGGGCTGGTGGTCTAAGACGATTTATTTTTTCGATAGCATATTTCCATACTGGGGCTCATGGGTTGGTTTTTCGTTAAGAATATCCGCTGTCTTCTTCCTAGTTATTATCTCCAAGGATTCTGTAATTAAGCTTTGCCTAGGTGTTCAGAGTGTTTTTTTTCAATTTTCATGCTATCCCAATTTATTTGTAGGTCAGTTGTTTAGCATTCGATGGGCAAAGTGGTGATTAATCTACCTTAAGTATGTCTTGCTTGTGCTCATCAAGCCTCTGCGCCGAGTTTCCTCTGGTTATTCCAATATATGCAGCTGATATGCATGTTTTCTTATCGTGTACCAGTATTTCATATACACCTGGCTTCTCTGCATCACTTAATGAGTCTGTCATTGCGCAGGAGGTTAAACAGGGTTGGTCCTCTTTTTACTGCAGATGTTTTCTTCTGGTTCTTTGCTGCTTTTTTCACCATATTAAAGTTTTGCAGATTGCAAGGTACAGGCAGGAAGATTTGGTATTTGTTCATGGTACAATTGGGTTTTGGTTGGTTCTTGTGTTTAATGGATAGAGATTTCCATACTGATTTTAGAATCACTTCTAAAATTGGTTTGTTGTAACCATGGTTATATCCTACTTTCATAATGTAATTTAGTTCACGTTTTCTGTCTTCTATTGGGTTGTTCGATAATTAATGTCGTTTTTTTTCATAGGTGGCGTGAACTGCATATTTCACGTAGTAGTGATTGCGTGGCCTACATTATTATAAACTGTTTTAAAGATTAGACTTGAGACTATCTTCAGTCAAAAACTGAGCGTCATTAGTAAAAAACAAGTTGGTTACTGATCTGTACAATACAGGAGAGCCCTTCTGAAAAATGATCTAAAGGCAGCTTTTTTGTATGTCCATATGTTTAGATCTTTTTTCAAAAAGATCTAACCATGTGGACATACATTATCATTTCATAAAATACTTAGTTATTAAGAATATGATAGAGATTAAACATGTGTCCACAGATGAAAATCCAGCAGATAGGCAAACTTTTAAGATGGAAGAGCCAAACTTATCCTTAATAACAATTTAAAAATTACTTGAGAGCCATAAATATATTTTTACAAATAAGAAAAATTTTAATTATTATTATAACAAGTTATCATTTTATTTTCTCTAACCAGATCATGTGACCAATTTGGTATAACCATAGGTTCATATGTTGGTTTCCTATAAATATTAGTTTTAAAGCTTCCATCAGCTTGCCAAGCTTCCATCAAATGTATTTGGAGGTCTAGATCACCGTTTCCCAACCTGTGGTCCGCGGACCACTTGTGGTCCACGGTATGTTTTATATATCTAAAAAATATAAATAAAAAAAAAAACTAAAAATTTTAGAAATTATTCTAAACAATTTTGTAAATTTTATTTTATTTACAAAATTATTTAGAACCTTAGCTAATTAGGCTGTTTCATTATATAAAAATGAGGATAATTACAACATGAATATTTTCTTTATAAAATATGACAAAACAATTCTGTTTATATTAGAAAAAGAATAAATAATAAAATAATTCATAGTTCTGCCATTTTTAAAAAGCATTGATCTCAGTTTTGCACGAAATATATAAAAAATTTGGATGAAAACATCTGTTAGTCTAATCTCAGTACAAATTATTTATACACTTAAGTGCTTCCTAACACAATTTTGATAAAATAGTTAAATTTGGATTTTAGCAGTCTTTTGAAATTTATTAGTTAATTTATATAAATAGTAAATAAATATAAACTATTACAAAAATATTAAAAATTGATAATTTATTAATGCAATTTTTTTAATATTTGAAGAAATATAAAACAAGAATGAACAGGAACATGTCATAAAACAGTCATGAATTTTTTATATTTTTTTATATAAAAATAATTCAAAACTAAAAAAAAAATAATATAGCATAACATTAGCTATTGACTACATAAAAAGACAGAAGAATTCAACTAATATAAGGCTGATTAGAGAAAAAAAGATCCTATTGATTGGAGAGGAACTTCACACAGATGTGTAGAGAGAAGTTAAGCCAAATAATGCAAGTGTTAAGTTCATGGAAGAATTTCTAGACAAGCTCTTAGAATTAGAATCATTTCCTGAAGAGACAATGACCATCTATAATTTGCACTACATGAAACCAGCATACATCAAACTATATTAGCTACTGTTACAGTGCATCAACAGTAAGAGATACTACTAATACTTATGGCTTGTAAAAGACATATCACAATTTAGTATGTCATAGATTTTATAATTTACAACAAAAAGACTATTACCATTAACAGTTTCATGGAAGCAGTACTAGTAGAGATTATCATCAAATGAAAAGAAAAGGAAGTACTATCAGTTATGTGAGAACATGTGAAAGTTTATGCTAGCTATATTGAGCATATTATAGCTACAGAAAAGAAATTGAATGAAATCTAATTAGAAACAACACTATCTAATAAAGTCATATAAATACAAGAAAACCAGCATAAGAACACTGCTCAAACATTTAAAAAGTTCTTAAAGTAGCAGTTCTTGAAAGTTTAACTAGGATCTTAAGTAAAGTTGAATTAGTGATGCATCTTTACTTTGGAATTTTACATGTATAATAATCTATTATTGTTGTGTACTAAATCTGCAATATACATTTTAACTGTTCCATTCAATGAAGTTGAAGTGGAGACATTGCTTTGGAATATGTGCTGGCCATTGTGTCATATAGTCTTGCAAAATTTATTTCATTAATTTAATCTGTAAAAGTCTTATGATGAAACTTTTATCATTGGAGCGGAACAAAAAATGCTAAAAAACAATTAAATAAAATTCACTCCTGAGTTACACAGAGAAGCTATTTCAGATCAGATTTTTGCATTTATTGGGTGAAAATCTGTGCCTCTGACGATGGGTCCTAAATTTTTTGATTGCTGAAAATTGTTTTTAAATTCCTCTTAAAGTTAGAAAATGTAAATGGATTGTATTCATAGAATTTGTATTTATTATTGTATTGTTTGTCATCCCTGCTTGACATCAGATCTTGCATAAGTATTTTCACCAATTGATTTGCGATAGAATGTTCCATGGCAATTTTAGTTCCTCTTGATGCTTACTATTGCTCCTCTGAGTTTGTTGCTGCTTCAACAGAACACCCTGTATATAAAGATTAACTATTACACAAGGTTAAGGTCATCATAAGATCATCAAATCTTTAATTATTATGCAGGTTTCTTCGTAACATCAGCCAATGGGTGTAGAATCACAAAAATATTTGAAAATGCCTTACAGAATGGCAGAATTTAAAGCAACAAAAAGATCTGCCACCAAACTAAATAACAAAATACAATCTCAATGCATCTGACCATCTATAGTGTGTTAAAAAATGATAAACAGAAGTAAAGGCACTGAGGTTTATGTAATTCCTGTCTTTAACATCAACCTCAACTGCCATGAGGAATATGTTAGAGTTACATATTCCTCATGGTAGTTCATAAGTTTCATAATGTTAGAGTTACCATATGTAATCTAGAAGATTGCTTGCTTGAACACCAGCAAGACATCAAGCAGACCCACATCAGCACTGCTTTATGTAAATAATACTACAAATACAATTTAGATATACAATGGCAAAATGCAAAAGTTGTTAAGCATTACAGATTCCAAAAAGATTTGAATGGAATTTTTAAAAATCTCTACCAGACATAGTTCATTAAAAGTAAAGCACCACATAGCAGCTTAAAATAAACACTCAAATTTATTAAAAACGTTTTCGGTATCCATATTATACCATCTTCAGTTACACAATTCTAAAATAGAACTACCAGGTTCTAGAACAAAATAATTATCGGTTATTTTTCAAAATAAATTAACTTACTGAAGAACAGTCTTTGGTTATATAAAGGTTGCGTAAACACAAACAAAAACAAATAAAATAACTGCTAATGTATAAATAAAATATTTAAGCATAAAATACAATAAAATAATATACAACATCCTAATTAGCGGGTATCATTCTATAAATATTCTATTAGCAGCTATGTATAGCATATCTCCAAGCTTTTGAGATTCCATCTGCCTGGTGTATATTAACAACATTTTCTTTATTTTTATTGATCTTCAAAATTTCGAACAGTAGGAGAAAGAGAGATCTGGAGGCAGGAGTATATAAAGTACCATTACATAACGTCCAAGATAACAGAAGGGAAGTATATATAGGAGCTACAAGTAGGAACCTCAAAGACCGCTTAAAAGAGCATAAGGAAGATTTACAAAGGGGCAATCTTACAACAGTGTTTGCACAAAGAGCTTTTAAAAAAGATATTAATATCTGTTGGGAAGAGGCCAGAATTATTAGAAAGGTGCAAGACCCTAGGGATCTTTTTACTGTGGAAAAAAATCAAAATTTTGAAGAGCAATAGAAATAAAGAAAATGTTGTTAATATACACCAGGCAGATGGAATCTCGAAAGCTTGGAGATATGCTATACATAGCTGCTAATAGAATATTTATAGAATGATACCCGCTAATTAGGATGTTGTATGTTATTTTATTGTATTTTTATGCTTAAATATTTTATTTATACGTTAGCAGTTATTTTATTTTATTTGTTTTTGTTTGTGTTTACAAAACCTTTATATAACCAAAGACTGTTCTTCAGCTAAGTTAATTTATTTTGAAAAATAACCGATAATTATTTTGTTCTAGAACCTGGTAGTTCTATTTTAGAATTGTGTAACTGAAGATGGTATAATATGGATACTGAAAATGTTTTTAATAAATTTGAGTGTTTATTTTAAGCTGCTAGTTGATGCTTTACTTTTAATGAACTATGTTTAATAGAGTTTTAAGCAGTTTCTGGAAAGTTTGTCTTATCTCTACCAGAAGTAGAAAAAATTCAAACTGCCTACTTTCTCAAAATGATCACTGAAAGCAGTTTTATGAAACTGCTTTCAGATTTATTAAAGTGCTATGAGATTGATTTTTTTAATAAATATTGTAACAAAATAGAACCATAAATATCTGTGATTGAGAAATGCAGAAAGTTCATTTATAGATTTCCTCCATGGCAGGATAATAGGTTAAAAGCAATATTTTCTCTTCTTTTCTTTCAGTGATCATCTCCACCTAAAGCAAATATACATATGTTATCAACAAAAATCCAGCTAGCAATGTAACTAGTGCCTGGCTCTATGCATATCAAAAAGAAGCATTAACTCATGTTAACAGTGAATTGATGGTAACTATCAATTCATTGTTAACATGAGTTAATAGTGCTTAACAACTTCCAATATTCCATGTTTTTCAAATGGAACATTGAAAGTTGTTAGGCACTGTTATATTACCAATTACACTCAGCCCTTGATTTACATGGTAGATACATTTCTGGAAAAATCATGCAAACCGAAACTGTGTAAAACGAGACGTAGAATTCATACAAAATAGAAGGATATGTTCAATTAAACTGTAAACCGTGTAAATCGATCTAAAGAAGATAATGAAAAGTCGAGGATATGTTCTTTATAACCGTGTAAAATGAGATAAGG
>AYEL01066284.1:0-13663 GCA_000484575.1 Olivierus martensii
GAACCAGTTAAGTCACAAAAAGCACATTTCGAGAATATGAATATGTATTTGGACTTACCTGGTTTTTGCATCAAATATATAAAATTTGACATACGACTTGTAAAAGAGGACGTAAATAACATGACAACAAAATATAAACCAAAATTGAATCATAAGTTATCACTGTGTTTTTATATATGATTCATACAATAACTCATTTTCAACCAAAAGTGGATTTAACTGGTTTTTGCACCAAACCCTTCAATTTTTATCACATTTTTTAATAACCTTATTACTTTGACCTTTAAAAGCATTCACTACTTTTAGGACTACCCAGGAGTATCAACATGGATGTAGTAATTTTCATCTCCCTTTGGGTGCTTGATTTCAATGAATCCGCTTGCCTCTCACTATTAGGGTGGTTGTTTTCGATGCATCACTTTACATCATCTTCGCTTGAGGTATTGGTTTTGGGGAAACATTTTATTACAAATGTTCAAAATGATGCCCTTCCACTTCAATATATTTGTAGAAAAATGCATTGAAAATGGGGTTAAAAATGTGTGTTCCCGTTTAATTTTGCAATAGTGAGAGGTGAGGGGATTCATTGAAATCAAGCATCCCAAAGGGAGCAGAAAACTATTATGTCCACATTGATACTCCTGGGTAGTGCTAAAAGTAGTGAATGCTTTTAAAGGTGAAAGTAATAAGGTTATTAAAAATGTGATAAAAATTATGGTTTCCCATTGGAAAAACTTTTGACCTGCAAATAACCTTGACCTTTGACCTAAACCTTAAGGTCAACGGTATATCCGATTGTGAAATTTTCCGCTCTTTCCATTTCCAGGGTCAAAAGTATGTCTTCCCATTTAAAAAAACCGACTTGACCTTCAAATGACATTGAAGGCCAAGTCACCAATTGATTGCCCCTTCAAGGTCACAAATTGATTGCCCCTTCGAAACCCAACAACTTTTGTCTACAAAAAATTTGTTGTCTCAAGATAAAAAACTCACCCTGTATACTACATATGCTAATAATAATAATATCTGAAAATTCGTTGTCTCAAGATAAAAAACTCACCCTGTATACTACATATGCTAATAATAATAATATCTTAACTGGCTGAGGAGGACTATAGAATGCCGAAAATGTTACTGATTAGCAATATTTTTATTATTATTATTATTATTATAGCTGAGGAGGACTATAGAATGCCGAAAATGTTACTGATTAGCAATATTATTATTATTATTATTATTATTAGTATATGTAGTATATATCTAATAATAAAATAGTGTATTTTTCCTGCTTTAAGTGCTTGTGATTCCTTGTAAGTATAGCATAGTCAACTGTAAACAAATCAATGTTTACTTTTGCATTTTCTTATTTTAATAGAATTAAACAATATTTTCTATGATTATATTATTTTTTTCAATTTTTGAGTTTTTTTTTTGTTTGTCATAGATCAAAAATTCATTGTTTTTGGAATTTCAAAAACTTAGATTTATCTTAACATAAAATTGAAACAATATAAATAAATAATATCAAAAATAAAAAATGAGTAATTATAAGAGTATTTTCAAAAATTTTGACTAATTCAAAACAGGGCTGGTTAAGCATATTTTAAATATCTAAAAATATTTAGAAACCATTATTGGTGAATACTTATATCAATAATAAATATAAAATAAACAAATTTATTAAAATGCTATGAGATTGATTTTCTTAATATTATAACAAAATAGGACTATAAATGTCTGTGATCGAGAGATGCAGAAAGTTCATTGATATGTATATTTCCTCTATGGCAGATAACAGATTAAAAGCAATATTTTCATTTCTTTAAATAAATAAATCATTTTTTCATCATAACTATTCATAAACTATTGATTTTATGATGATCAAATTTAATTGTTGAGAATGAAACCAATTTTTAACATTGTCTTTAAGAAGTTAGTTCTTGGTTTATAAGTTCTGACATTAGGAACATCCATTTGCTAGTGAAGTTATTAAAAGCATAAAACAATTTGACTCTGATGAATTAGTTTTACTTCACTTCAAGAATGACTTAACTCTTAAAGTCAGGAATTACTTGTATATCATAACTACAATGAATTTCATTAAACGAATTAACCAAATTAAACAAGCCAAACTTCCCCTGGCAGATAAAGTTTAATTATATGATTAATTTCATTAAAACTTAAAATTTGATTTGATTAGGAAAGAATCATGTTATCAATTCATTATGCTTTACTGGCTCATTTAACTAGAACAGTTTCCATGGAGGCTGGTGGAATTGCCATTTTTTGTTGTTTATTCAGCTATCTTGTATTCAATTCATATAAACTTGTTTTTCTCTTGTCATGCTGATATTTATCCATCACTTTGTTCTATAAAATATTTTATTACTATAATCACTTTTGCCACTGAGTGAGTAGTGTAAATTATGGAAAATACCATAGATACTTTTGAAAAATTATTTAATTAAAAAAATAATATAATAAACCTTTTTTTTTTTATTTTTAGCTACAAATGTTAGGATATGATATTTCATGGGCAGCTTTTAATATCATAGAAGTAATGAGTTCAACAAAGTTTACATTTAAGGTAAGATAATGTTAATATATATTTTATGAGTTATGAATCTATATTAAATACAATGATTTTCTGATAAACTATTATTATTTATTTAATAATTATCCCCAATAATTACTCAATTTGCTTTAATCATTGCCTAAACTCATACAATATTAACAATTTAAATATAGCACTAGTAGCAGTTGAGAAAAAACTTTATTTAATATGCAAACGTTTTTGGCACAACAATCATCTTAAGGCTACACAAATTAGAAGTAGAACAAGTTTTTCTAAAATCTTAGATTAGAACAAACATTCATTGCTATGGTTACAAACAACAGCTAGATAAAGGAAAACTAAAATAAACTAAATATAATAGAAAAACACAAATACAATATTTAGGTAAATGGTTAGCATTGCAAAATATAATATTTTAAAATATTACATAAACTCAAATGGGTGCACATGCAAATAGTACCCTACATATTTACAGTCTTAATGGGATACAACACTAGTGCCTTATAGCAGTCTAATTCTTTCATGCTGTAGTGCATATTTCCAAGGGGGTTGGGTTCAAATGTCGGTCCCTCGTTTATAATGTCTTCTCTGTTTTTTCTTCTTATTATCTCAATTGATTCTGTTAATAAAGCCTGTGTTGGTGCCTTAACTTTCCTTATAATCCTGGCTTCGTTCCATTTGATTTTGAGATCTCCGCTGTAGGCTTCTGTGGCCAAGGCTGTCATTAATCTTGCTTTCTCTATATCCCTTTTGTGCTCCTTTATTCTCTGGGCTAACGTTCTTCTGGTTACCCCTACATATGCAGTTTCCTGGCTTGTCTGTTTGTCCTCCACTGGAATTTTATATACTCCATTTTTCTCTTCCTCTCTGAAGTGGTCTTTGTCATTTCTCAGTATTTTAAAAATCATCAGACCTCTTACTGCTATCTTCTTCTTCCTTTTTCTTGCTACTCTCTTTATAACATTAAAATTCTATATATTATATGGTACTGCCATGTATTCGTCTTGTTTTGCTGCTACACTCCCTGCTTGCTAGGGTGGGGTGTGTAGGTTCCTCTCTACCAATCTCATTATTTGTGTTAGAAAGGATCTTCAGTATCCATGTTCGATTCCCACTTTTATTATGTAGTCTAGTTCTTGCTTTGTGTCTTCCCCAGTTGTACAGTATGTAAGTGCTCTTTTAAAAAAGGCTCTAAACACCGCCCTTTTGTAGTTTATTTTAGTTTTTCCTTTATCTAGCTGTTGTTTGTAACAATAGCAATGCATGTTTGTTCTAATCTAAGATTTAAAAAAAAAAAATGTTCTACTTCTAATTTGTGTAGCCCGAAGATGGCTGTTGTGACAAAAATGTTTGCATATTAAATAGTTTTTCTCAACTGCTACCTACTAGTGCTATATTTAAATTGTTAATATTTTTATCCCCAATAATTATCCATACTTACAAATATTTTGAAATACATATTAATAACGTCACATTTGAAAATACTGTAAATTTAGAGTTTAAAATTAAAAAATTGAATAAAAAATGAGTCGTTGTGACAAAAATGTTTGCATATTAAATAGTTTTTCTCAACTGCTACCTACTAGTGCTATATTTAAATTGTTAATATTTTTATCCCCAATAATTATCCATACTTACAAATATTTTGAAATACATATTAATAATGTCATCAGAACATTTGAAAATACTGTAAATTTAGAGTTTAAAATTAAAAAATTGAATAAAAAATGAGTGAAAAGCCAAATTGACTTTTCTTCAGAAATAGATTATCAGTGAATCACTATATTCAGTCTATTATTTGATAGAGAAATAATCATTTTAGGGTTTACACAATTTAAGATTTTTTTAGATTAAGATATTTTTAGGTATATATATATATATTTCATTTACATATGCTTATTTTAAGTATTATTTTGATAATATTTTTGAATAATTTTTTTTATGAGATATAAAATAAATAATGGTCATGCCAGTAAATCATTACTTATCTGCTTGGTTTGTTAACTTGAAGATATTTGTAGGCCAAATAGCCCAAAAATAAATTTATTAAATTAATATTAATCTAAGCTAATTAATCGCAAGCACTAATTGCAGTTAAGAATAATGATGGATTTTTTTAGTTTTTAAATAAAAAATCTGTCATTATTCTCAACTGCGATTAGTGCTTGTGATTAATTAGTTTAATTAAGGAGTTAAAGCAGATGATTAGAATATGTAATATTAATCTATGAAATTTTCAGGATACACTTAAAACACATCATTTTTTATATATCAGTTCTGCCAATTTCAATATAATCCAAGATTTTATCAGCATGAAATTTTGATAAAATTTTAAAACTAAACAATAAGTTTTAGTAATTTGTTTGTTCTCATATAGAGTATAATAGATAAATCAGATGAAAATATAAAACCATATACTCTGAAGATTCAAATGTCCAAATAACATTTAAGATTTCACAATTTTTACTGAAAATTCAATTTACAAGCTTTATTCTACTTTTTACAAGATATTTATAATGAGTGAATGTTTCAAAAATTAAATAAGGCACTCCAATCTTAACATTTTTTTTAATATCTCCATGTTAAAAGAAGTGTTAAGATGTGGAGTGCCCACGTTATCCTTAAAGGATAAAAATAATAACAGAGATTACACAAATGTATTTCTTTTAGAAGAGTTCCACATTTTAAAATCATTGATAAATATTTATTAAAATTTGTGTTGTATTTTATTTCTTCATGTTGGGCATATTCTAATAATTTATGATGTAGCACAATACTCTTATAAGTGATTGATCTGATTAGCCATGTTGAAATGTTCTGGCTTTCCACCTTCACAACCCAGGATTTGAATGCAGGTCCTATATTTTAAAATTTATCCAAGGGACCACAGTTCAGCCATCATTCTCCATCTACAATACAATTGATCCCATGGTAGGGCTAGATGGCAATGTGTAAGTATGTTGCACTTCTATCTTGGAGAATCCATATTCAATTCTTTGGTCCTGTATCTTCAGAATTTTTCTGGAAGGGTTTAGGGTCTGGCTCATTGAATCTCATCCTTCATCTGATGACTGACCCTACTAGGTGTATGTAGCCTATGGTGGACACTTGAATGCCCTGCTATATAGTAACCTCCAAACGAAAAGCAAGGCACATTATAATAGTTGATTAAAGATCATATGATGAAATGCTGGCTTATCAGCTAAAGGATTTCGTTCAGTTCCTGAGTCACATCCTCCATATTTTTTTTAGAAAAAATCTGAAACCAACTTATTGAACTTTCATCCTTTATCTGATGGTTGACCTAGCAATGGGCATAGGTAGCCTATGGTAGGAATTTAAATATCTTGCCACTATTTAGTAACTTTAGATTTAAAAGGGTATAAAACACGAAAGAAAGTAAAAAGAAAATATCAATTTCACCATGGGCATGGTCAACTCATATTGATATAAAATGAAAGATAAAAATATATCATTGGTTTTGATAATGTTCATAGTGAATTATTTGAATCATTATGACTATTGTTTTCAAACAAATTATTTTATTAAAATTGTTAAATGATATTGTTGATTTTTATTTGGAACATTTTTCTTTCTTTCTAATTTTTATATCATTTTTTTTAATCAGAGGATATTAAATGACAGCTATTCCAAGATCTACCATGGGATGCCCACATTGTAATTGAGTCAGCCAACAGATCTTCATGCCTGTTGGCTGACTCAGTTACAGTCTGGGCATCCCAGATCTGTTATTATGCTGGTTCTTTGCTGGTTAAATCAGTATTAAAACTGGATATAAAGGATAATAGATTTCAAATGCTATAATAAATTGAATGATATGGCAAAAATGATACTTTTGAATAGTTCATTGTCAACTTTCTATAAAATCTCTAAATTCACAGGGACTGATTAGAATAAAGAATAATGTGCTACGTCCTGATTTTTTTAAATGTGGAAGTTTTGAATTCAGAATTGAATCTGGATTCTTAATGTATTAAGTGAATCCTTTACTTTGTGATTTGCATAGATAGTTTTCAGTCATGCTAATCTAATTTTTATGGATTTTATTTTAAAAATAACTGATTTTTTGCATGCTATATTATGGGAATAAAAGTAGTAATAGTAAAAAAGGGGTTTTAAACAGGCCTATCATCATAACATCCAATGATCTATTGTGCACTTCTAACAAGGCCATCTCATAAGATGTTTCATCTTAAACACAAAAGTCATTATTTTCTTCAATAGGATCATAAAAAAATCTTAAAATGTAGGAAAATGCAACCCTAGAAGATCATATTATAACTCTGAAAGGGGTCATGTAACAATCCTTATTTGATTTTTATACAATGAAATGAATAGCTTGAAAAATCTCTCATTCTCTATAATGAAGGACCTAAAATAAGAGCTATTGCTTTCTTAGTCTAAGAATAGATTTCCAGTGGGAGAGATCCTGAGCTGCCAACCAATCTCTGACAACCTGTCCAAATGCATTAGATCTGATTCCCACAGTGAATTCGGGTTCGATAAAGGGATGAGAAGCCCCTTCTTTAGCCATCCCATCTGCTATTTCATTGTCCTCAATCCTTTTATGCACTGGAACACAAACAAGTTGAGTCCTGTAGTGGCAGTTAGTTCCACAATGAGATGATGGCACTCCCATACAAGCTTTGAAATAAAGTATTAATTATCAAGTGCTTTTAGGGTGTGGCTATGCAGATACGAGAGTGTGAAAAGATTGCCAACAGTGAGTGAAGATGAGAAAACAATTTCTCACAAAATATAACTCTCTCTCTCATAGCTATCACTATAACTGTCATGCAGTAGCATGAACTGTGTTTGTGACTAAACAAAATGGATAGATGTAGATGACTAATCCTAAGAAAAAATTATTAATAATAAGGTTGTATGCTCAATTAATTGTTTATTCCAAATTTCAGGATAAGTAAATACACGATTAATTAATTTTTCTTTTAAATGTGATTATTAAAAGCATTCACGTTGGAAATGAAAGTGAGTTAGGAAAGATTGGGCAGGTGCACAATATAGCGAGAAGCATTGAACAAGTTGGATTTAAGGGAGAAGTACTTTCTTGCTCTTGCTTGCAAGATTTCTCAGCTTTTGGCTCATGCATAGCTGTAATCTAAGAGAATGATAAAGCCAGAAATCTCTCTCTCTTGCTGCTAAATTCGTGTCTGCATAACCACACCCTTAATGCAGTTTGATTATCTGATAGGTTATAAATATGCTTATCAACATATTTCCTATCATTATTTATTTTAACATATGAAAAAATAGCATAGATTTCTTCCTGAAACATAATGGTAAACTGTTCAAGAGAATAAGATTTCCTAATTCTTGCAATAAATTCTTCCCCCTATATTTGTTGAAGTTTGGAACAATCCTTATTCCAGATTAATCCACCCTTGATATTGCATCCAAATCCACCCTTCCACACTAAGAAAAACAACAATGAAAGGTTTAAAGAAGCTGAATCTGAATACCATGTGATTCTTAGTCCTTTCAATCCAAATACAAGGGGGAAATGCTCAAGAGGATTTCAAGAACAGCTGTAATAGCAGTACAGTAAAACCTGTCTTGAGAGACCCCTGCAGTCAGTGACCACCTGTAATATAAGAACATGTTTGTTTGGAATGGAAGAGTTTCCAATGTTAATGATACTGCATTGAACGGCCACCTGTCCCATGCGACCAGCGGCCAACTAAAATATGCTTTTATATGACCAGTTTATACCCTAGTTGGCACACTAGTTGAAGAATTTGCTTGTATATACTGTACGTTACCCCGAATATGTACAGTTACTTATTTCATCATGATAAGTACCGAATTAAATTAAGTGTCACTATCACAGCATTAAGCCTAGTTAAGTCCTGTTCCTGCTATTGCGAGTAAGCAAAAGACGCACAAACAAATAGTCTAAATCAAACATCAATTTTAAAAAAAATCGATTATATCAATGCAATAGATGCTTTATTTTTTTAATACAGTAATAACATCAAAGTTCAAATTTCCACATACTGTAGAGTATTGTTTGCGATCGTTTATGCTACATGTCTACAAGATGGCCGATGGTGGCAACAACAGATTTTTCAATACAACTACTGTACTGGACCATTTAAAAAATAGATAAAATATTGAATGTATTTTATTAAAATTATTTAAGGACTAAATTAAATTAATACATGTGAATTCTATATTATAAATTATTTTAAATACGTACTGTACTTTTAATAAGAAAATTACGTCGTAATACATTTAGCTAGTTGGCAATACTTAATTCTGTGGTCCGTGTAGTACAGTAGTTGATAAACTTTTGCTGCGTTCATTGTTTCTAACGTTATTTTAAGTTATTTTGCATTCTGATTCATTAAAAATTAAAAGTGTATGAAAAGTTCTAACATTAGAGGAGATTTCCGTACTAAGTGAGCATGATAAAGGATTATCTTCTCGTAATATTGCGGCAAAGTTTGGTGTTGGTAAAACGCAAATACAAAACATCGTTGTGAACAAAGATAGCATTATTTCAGCTTGGAAAAGTGGCAATTCTTCAGTGAGAAAATATATTGTACCTCGACGAACACCTTATGAGAAGGTAAACAACTTAGTTTACAGATGGTTTTGTAATGCAAGAGCAAAAAATATTCCAATTTCTGGACCTTTAATCCAAGAAAAAGCCCTACTGCTTAGTTTAGAACTAGGTTTTACAGATTTCTCAGCTTCTAATGGTTGGTTAGAAGCCTTCAGAAAACGGCACAATATTTCCTTTGTTGCTCTTTCAGGAGAAGGTGCCACAGTAAATCTATCAACTGTTGAAGATTGGAAAAAATGACTGCCTTCATTGATTGAAGGATATGCGCTCAAAGACATTTTTAATGCAGATGAGACAGGTCTATATTTTCGAGCTTTGCCACAAAAATCAATGACTATTAAAAACGACAGAAAGGAAGGCTGTAAAAAGGCAAAAGAACGCATAACAATACTGCTAGGTGCAAGTGCTTTAGGAGAAAAATTAAAACCCTTAGTTGTAGTAAAATCAAAAAAACCCATCAGCAAAGTTACTTTACTCAGTACTTTATCCATAAGAAAATGTGCGTACCTTTAATGAGAGACCACCTGTTATCTGAGACCACTTTTTGATTGCACTAGAGGTGGTCTCTCAAGGCAGGTTTTACTGTAATCATAGTTCTTGTGATACTCATATAGGCCACTCTTTGAATTTTCTCAAATTCTGTCCTACATATCTTTAACCTGTTGCATGCAAAAAAAGTTAAAAAATGATTTTATTCAAAAGCTGTCTAATTAATATACAAAAAAGTTATATTGTACTTAATTTTAATTGAAATTTGAAATTTTTACAATTTATTTGTGTTTTTTATTCTCTTTCTAACAGTATAAGCATTTCTTTTGAGTTATATTTTTTTAGGAGTTTTTGTTCCATATGTGAGATTGCTGAAAAAACAGTTTTTTTATATGAGGATTTAGCCATCCAATGAAATAATTGATATTTTTGGATATCATCTTGTCCTCTGAATAAAACAAGCCATGAATGAAGAAAATCTAACCATATTTTCAAAAAGAATCGATAAAAAAAACAAATATTAATATGCAAATTTTGATTAATGAATATTAATTAAGATATATCATGTAATTAGTTCAAAAGTAATCTTTATTTTAATATTTTATAAATTTTCCAATTTATATGAAAAACAAATATATATGAAAATTGTTTCATCTGATATGTTATAAACAGCTATCAGGCTGGCTCAACATATGATCGAGCAGAGCACCTGCTCAATGTGCCAAAGAGCACTGCATATATTTTCTTATTATTATCATTATTGTAGTAAGACACAATTATTTTTTACACTTAATTTAAATGGTGAGCAGACTGGGAGGCCACCTGGCAACTCTGGCTGGAGGGCAAGTTATTCATGCAACAATGTAATAAATGGTAACAAGGAGAATGCAGCATTATATATAGAAATGTAAGTTTTGTAAAATATGTTTTAAAAAATAAAAGTTTTGTGAGGTGCAATATTTTTATGAATTTATTTATTTTTCAAAACTTACAACTTGAGGGTGAGCAACAAAAATTTTCACTCAGGATGTTAAAAGCTCTAGAACCAATTGCCAATTGTGCTGACATCTGTATATTCTTTACTTTGCTCTAATTGGATTCCCTCATGGTTGACTCTCTCATTACTGCCAACATTGTATTTCCGAAAATGTAATAGTCTTGGCAGGAAAAGTGTGTAAATAAGTGCCAGCAATAGACTCATGCTCTTTTAATCCATTAAAGTCTGCAATTGTTTTCAAAATAAACTTAATTAATATGCAAAAAATTAAAATTGTGAAATCTTGCTTAATTTTCATCAAAATTTTTTGAAATTTTACAATTTATTACCTTTTTTATTGTCATTCTAAAGATGTAAAAACTTTATTCAAATTTTATTTCTTTTACAACTTTTCATTTATTATATGAGATCAGAGAAAACATGATTTTTTTTATATGAAATTTTAGCCATTCAACAAAATGTTTGATATTTTTTGATAGTTGCAAGTCTTATGAATAAAATAATCTAATTTAATTCCTTTTGAAAACTACCTTCTTATTAGTAAGTTTCTCAATACATCTACTGCAATTTCTTACAGGAATTGAATATTCTATCTTCTTAAATAGTTTTCAAAAGGAAAAATGTAGTTTTTAGCTTATTATGTAATGACAAACCAAGGATTGATATGGGGAGTAGATTGAGGGTTTATAAAATACCTTTTAAAAATAAGGACTTGTTAAGAAATGAGATATACTGTATATTGGATCAACTGTTAGGTCCTTAAAAACATGTATCAAAGAACACAAAAATGATATAAAAAAAGGTTCGTTAAACACCGCTCTGGCAACTAGAGTGTACGAACATGATGTAGATATAGAGTGGAACAATGCCAAGATTATTATGAGCAGAATTGAAAATATCAACATAAGGATGGCAGAGATACTTCAAATAAATAAAGTGAGTAAGAATGAGCATGTTTTAAATTTTAATGATCCACATTGCCTCTCTTTGGCCTGGAGATGGTGTGGGTTATAATTGGAAATACGCTGCCATTGTCACTGTTTGTTGTTAGTACTGCTCATCTAAATAGTTGGACGAAATTGATGACATCATGCATTCCCTGTCCGCATGTTTTTACTGTTATATTTTTATTAATATCACTTCTGATTTTTACTTTATTATGTTGTAACATTAGTATTATTGTTAGTATTTTTATTATTTTTGTTTTGTAGCAGTAGAACTTGTAGTAAAAATGTATTAGGGTTTATACGATGTTTGATGATGTCATGCATTCCCCGGGTGTTTTTACTGTTGAATTTTTATTAATATTACTTCTGATTTTTACTTTATTATGTTTGTAACATGAATATTATTATTTTTAGTATTTTTATTATTATTGTTTAGTAGCAGTGGAATTTGTAGTAGTGATGTCTAAGTGTTTGTACAACATCTCTTATTACGTCATTTTGTAGTTGTTTATTTTTGTAGGGGGTTTTTGTGTTTTTACTGTTGAATTTTTATTAATACTTCTGATTTTTACTTTATTATGTTTGTAACATGAATATTATTATTTTTAGTATTTTTATTATTATTGTTTAGTAGCAGTGGAATTTGTAGTAGTGATGTCTAAGTGTTTGTACAACATCTCTTATTACGTCATTTTGTAGTTGTTTATTTTTGTAGGGGGTTTCTTCTCTCTGTTCTGTATGTTCATTGCAGCTGAGGTTGACCTACTAATAAGGTCAAAAACATTTCTGTTAATAAAGTATTTATCCTGTTTAGGGCTTTGTTTTTTAGTGTGCATTTTTGTGAGTGTAACAGGATGGCTTCAACGTTCTAACTGTTTAAGAAATATTTATTTTCATATTTTACATCATTGTTCATCATCTAAATTAATAACTTACCAGGTATTGTGTCTCATACCATCATCAAACCAGCTGCCAAATCAAAACCAAAATAGCGAATCGAAAGTGGAAGTTGAGAACTGCTTTTATGTTGCTCAATTACATCCCTTTTTTGCTGTAGCATAATCACTAATCTCTTCTTTTTTTTCGTTTCCTGTTTTATCATCAAAAGTGTTCTTCCTTTTATCCATTTCGATACTTTTTAAAAGAGAAAATTCTGTACTATACTGTATGTATATGATAACAAAGCTGAATAATAGTAATGTTAAATAGCTAATGGCAAAAAGCCCATCTTTCTAGTGTTTCACCCCTTCAAAGACAAGTGACTATTCTTGACTGCTCCTCGTCCGGTTTTACTAACCAAAAATTAACATTAATTTGTTAATTGACATCATAAAAGGAGACAGATCTTTGTTAGTAAGATTGGTTTATGCTTACAACTCGCATTAATCGAACAGTTGCTCGCACCAAGTGAAAAACTGTATCATTTTTATAAGTTGCACTAATCGAATATCGCATTATTCGAACTTACACTAATTGAATATCGCACTAATTGAGGCCTCCCTGTATAAGAATTTTCTGAAAAACGATGTCAATTTTATAAGTCGCACTAATCGAAATCGCATTATTCGAACTCGCAAATTTTTATAAGTCGCACTAATCGAATATCGCATTATTCGAACTCGCTAATCGAGGCCTATCTGTATAATAATAATTGCATTTCCAAATCTTCCAATTAAGTAAGAGCTGTATTGTACATATATGATATTTATACGATCTAAATATAAATGTACTATATTTTGGCAATATTTAATAATAACAAGCAATACAAATAACTTAAATATTTAATGTATCAATCATATACGTATGTAGGGAAAATATGTGCTATTAATGCCCAGGAATATCTGGCAATCTGACTATTTGAGAAATGAAAAAAATAATAATTATATAATAATTTTTATTTTTATATTTTGTATAATTTGGTAATTATATATTCCAAGTAAAGTACTTATACAAGGTGTGTTACAAAAATATTTAAGATAAATATTTTAATGAAAGTAATATTTTGAAAAATATTTAAATTATTTAAATGCTTTTATACGACCAGTTTA
>AYEL01066286.1:0-13833 GCA_000484575.1 Olivierus martensii
CGACGACGAAGAAGTGAAAACTGCAGTCATGGATTGGGCTTCTTCACATGCGGCAGATTTCTTCAACGTCGGAATTCCAAAACTTGTTGAACGGTATGACAAATGTTTGAACAAAAACAGAAATTATGTAGAAAAGTAGATGAAAGTATGTAGAATATGGAAATAATAAATATTTTAATGATATTTGCAGTATTTTTCTTTTGATTAAAAAACAGACCTCTTATTTAAAAAATAACGCTCGTATTATTATTATTAAATCTAAGCTTTATACATTAAGATACCATCTTTAAGAAGCTCAGGTCTTGTAAATCTTAAAAACCAAGATAAAACGGACCTTATTTAAAAAATAACCCTCGTATTATTATTAAATCTAAGCTTCATACATTAAGATACCATCTTTAAGAAGCTCAGGTCTTGTAAATCTTAAAAACCAAGATATCTTGGCTTATAAGATTTATAAGAGCTGTTTACATAAATGTCATTTATATAGAAATTTTAACTTATGAGTTTTTATCCAATATCTGCAAGATACATTTAATAAGCAACAGTTGAATTATATGTACCCTACTGATCTAGAAAAGATATCTGTAAACATAAATACAGTGAATCAAGAGAACATCATTCATTCTTTGATATCAACAAAATCGGTCATTTTACAAATAAATATACATCTAATCTTTGATTTACACTGTACATGAATTGCATTTTTTTGGTTTAACCTGGTTTAAATCCATTACTGACAATAAAGGTGATCATAGTAATCTAGATTGTGGACGACAATGAATTGCAAAATCCTTAAATGTTCTATCAGTATTGGTGAGTGACTTATGTATACTAAACAATATATATAGAAAATCTTTAGTTTTTATATAATATTTAATTATTAATTAACATATATGTTATAGGACAAGCCTGAATTTAGGAAATACTAGAAATTCCTAGTCAGAATGGGAACATCCTAATGCTTGTCAAACGTTCTAGTATTTCCTAGGCCTACTTTAAAATGATGAACATTTCTTACTCAAAATCCAGAATTCCTAATTTTTCTTAGTCAAAACCTGAATTTCGTCATTTCTAGTTTTTTCTAGGACGGACCCAAAAATAAAAGTAAACGATTTTCAATATTTTTGTAGGGAGAAAATTTTTGTATTTATGTTAAGTAAAAGATTAACTGCCGAATTTCGTCATTTCTAGTTTTTTCTAGGATGGACCCAAAAATAAAAGTAAACAATTTTCAATATTTTTGTAGGGAGAAAATTTTTGTATTTATGTTAAGTAAAAGATTAACTTATTAAAAAACAACATAATAAACATAATGCATATTTTTATTACTCGACAGGAAATAGCAATAAAATAAAAAATAAGACAAATTGAAAGAAAGCTTGACTTTCAATTTGTCTTATTAAAAAAATTTCAAAGTTGAAAAACAAAACTAAGTACTCTCTTACTTATTTTTGTATGGTAGGCTTTTGTGATGTTTAGAATTATATAAAATGTTATTCTTTTTACACAGGCATAATTTAGATGCACAATGCTTCATGCATTGACAGCAGGTATAACCTAAACTGTCAATAATTCAACATTCAATTAAATACATTCATTATACCTGCTGTTCAATTATAGTCATAATTGACAGCAGGTATAACGTATGTTGTCAATAAAAAATTTCATTGATGAAAACTGCAATCTGTGCCACTTATCCTTTCAAAAGAAAATTTCTGCTGGAAAATATCAAACTCTGAACTGGAATACATTGTTTACAAAATTCCATCCTTTATACCTAATTAGCACAAGTTGTGTTAGTTAATGTTCAAAACAATCTCCATAATATTTTGGAGGCTTCCTCTTGTTTTAATCAACATCAGGAATGACTATTGTTACATTGTCTTCAATTTTCGTTGCAGAGTGGCAGCTATTAATAATTTGTTTCATTCTTTTTCCTTGTGGTCGCAAGGATATAGCGGCTGATTGTCTCATTTTTTCAAAATTTTTTCCCAATGTATTGCATTTATTTGGGCTTAGCTAATTGATAAGGTCAGAATAATTCAGAATCTGCGAGAAACAGGATTAAAATAAAAGTTTATTTTGCATTTTAGATGTTAATCTTTTTAATTCAATATTTTAAATTGAAATGATCGAAAAATAGAATATCTGTGTTGAAAGAAAAATTATTTATTGAAAGTAATTTTGAATAAATTTAATTTCATCAATGATACTGTTCTCGCGATGTAATGTGAAAATGATTTTTTTTCGTGTTTGGCTTCGAAATCTTGTCAACTAATTTTTTTTCCTCACTTGCATTCATTTTAAAAATTGATATTAGTCTGATAAAATACTGTGCCACACTAAAGAAATTTCAACAAACAAAGCACGCGTGTCTTAGGAAGAACTAGAAATAATAACTTTGTTTTTATTAACTGTTTGCCAGTTCAGGTTTTGACTAGGAAAAATTAGAAATTCCAGACTTTGAATAAGAAATGTTTTGTCATTTTGAGTTCTGTCTAGGAAATACTAGAATATCTGATAAGCATTAGGATGTTCTCATTCTGATTAGGAAATTCTAGTATTTCCTAAATTTGGGTTTGTCCTGTAACATATATAATAATTTATAAATGATGAAAAAATAATAATAAATTAACATTCTAATCATGCCCATTGAGGCTATCTGGCAGGTTAATCTTTGGATATTATTTCAAATTAAAAATTAATCATAGATATCAAATTCAGCCAATAAAAACATTCCTTACCAAGCTTTTGACTATGAAATGTTTTCTGTTAGTGCCATTATGGGCTTGATATTTATGATAACCCATCAGGAATGTTTCTACTGACTGAATCATTGATGTGCCATCTTAGTTTAATTATTAATTTGTTTATTTGTTCAAAGATGATACCAACATTAATGTAAATCAGTATTAGCAAAACTTTTTTTTTTAGATGCCAAATAAACAAATTAAAGAAATGAGATGTGCCACATTATAAAATTCCTAGCATTATAATTTTTTTATTTTGCATATAATTTATAATTAATACCAATTTGAGATGAAATAATATATGACTACTAATTTAAATTTTTTTATAGTTAAAATAATTAAAAGAAAAAAATTAATATACAAATAAAATCCCAGCATCCTATTTTCTTTTCTTTGTGAGCCAGATTTAAATAATGTAAATCATTTTTACTTTTAAAAATTTTTATAAAAATGCAAAAGAGTACATCTATTGAATATCCACTATTGTCCACTATTTCCATCTGTAAATTAACATCAATTAAATCTAAATCTTCATTAGGGAAAGAAAAAGGATTGGTAAATAAATTAATTTTATGTTTTTCATTGTGCAACATGAAAAACAGTTTCAAATTGTTGTTCTTCAAACTCTTAAAATTCAATTTTCAAATTTATAATTGATTTCAATTTTTATATTAAAAAAATGTTTCAACTCCATCTTCAAAATCATCTCTCATGTTCAGTTATGTTATCATTCTTTTCAGATTCAGTATTTATGCTTAGTTTTGTTTATTATTATTATTTTAAGTTCTGAAAATGATCCAATTTTCTATTTTTTAAGTGTTTTGCAAAAAGTGCTAACTTGATTTTGGATGCATCAACTGGAATTAACTAATTAACTAGAATTAATTAGATTATTTAATAATAATTTTTATGAATTAACTAGATTATTAAATTATCAATAATGTCAGTTAAAAAAGCAAAATTATTCAACTTTCCATTCAGAAATTGACAATATTCATTTGGGGAGTTCATGTCTTTTTTGAAGGAATTTTATAACAGCATGTCTTAATTTAGAAAATTCAGTATTTTTCCTTTTGACAACCGGTGGATTTCAATGTATTCATAATTCATGAATTGCCTGTAATTCCTCAAGTAGTTTACAGAATTGATGATAACATAAATCTCAAGCTCAAATTCTGTTGATATATTGGCAACCACATTTTTAAACATTTAATAATCTCCCTACAGCACAAAGATTCAAGATGAAGAAAGCAACAATATAAGATGTATAAAAAAATTTCCAAACTGGCTCTATAAAATGTGATATAGGCTAATCTGAGATTTTAGACACCACTATCCCTCTCAAAGTAGTTCTGTTGGGAGTTGATACAACATCCCTAGTGATTCTGCCCTTATTGGAATATTTTCTGAAATTCCTCTTTTTTCATACTATTCAGCACAATTCTTCTCTCTTCCTCTTCAACTATGCCAAATCTAGCATTTGAGCTTTTTTCATTCTAGAGAAGATGAAAACATTGCAGATGGCCAATTCAGGAGAATTGGGAGTATGAGGAATGGCAACCCTGTTGTTTTGGATCAAAAACTGCTGCACTTTGATGGACATATGACCTGCAGCATTTTCATGATGGAACATCATTTCCCATTGTTCACAAATCAAGGTACTTGAGCCTCATATGATCTGAGCAATATATGAAATAAATTAATATGCAAACTTTCTTGATATTTTCAGGAGTTATGCTTGCCAAAAGGCATCAGGCTAATTCATTATCTTCAAATGCATCCAAGAAATTTGATTTTATTTTTACTCACAGATACATTTGGTGACCATAATTTGTATAAAATGTGGTCACCAAATGCCTGCTGAAGCAATTTCTGTTTTTCTCACATGATTTTAATAATTTTGACACAGAACTTGATGCATACACGTTGCTTGAGTTACTCATTTATTTTTAATGGTGAGAAAATCATACAATATGTGCCAAACCAAGAAGCACAGCATTGAATCATGTTTACTCAGCACAATAACTCTTGGTGCACTGATTGACAAGGCTGTTGGGAAGAAATTATTTTACAGCACAACACTATACTATGTTCCATTCCTGTACAGTGTGACCAATTTAGAAATTTTTTTATATCACATCATATTTGCAATTCTTCCTATAATAAAACATATCCTGTAGTTCCCCCATTGCTGGAGCTTCATTCTTACAGATACTTTGTTTCATTTTAAATTCATTTTAAGCATTCAGTTTTCAAATATATCACATCCTGATGTTATAATTGACATATCATCCAGGCTAAGAATTTCTTCTATCACTTCAAAGTTATTATTCACATATCTATAAAATTTGAGAATTGTGCTATACCAATAATGTTTACATTTTTATCTATTGAAATAAAGAAATAGCTGTATTGTATAACATTGTTTTTAATTTGTCAAATAATATTTTCATCCGTTTTGTTGTTCTCATCGCTATATTTCTTGATAGAGATAACTGATTAAATTTTTCATGTACTTTTGAATATTTTATATTTTTGCAGCTATTAATAAGCAAGGCTTAATAATTTCTTCAGCATCAGTATATGTCCTCTCTTTCTTTGCAAGAAGCAAAGATATTTCATAAGAGGAAACACCATATCTTTGATTCTTTTCTGATTGTCTTTTAAAAAATGTTTGATAGTAATTCAGTGACATTTTTCTTGTTGATAAAATCATTAGATAATTTTGACTCAGGTGGGTATTTATCATTTATAAATTTATGATTTTGTAAAAGTTATCCTTCCTTGTAAATTTTTTTAGCAAAGCAATAGTAACATTCCTAATTAAACATGACGGTTTCTATTGCATTTTCCTTGAATGAAAAATAATTCTCTTCCCAACTCACAGTCAGTGATGTCTGATTTGTACTAATGTTTCACTTCATTTTTTCTAATTGAGTTTCTCATCTTTGGATAAAACAAGCACTCTTAAATTGAAATCACAAATAAAATATAAATAAAATCTCACAATACTAGATTCACAAACTTATAAAACCAAAGAACATAAATAATACACTGATCTCACTAAAAAAATAAGGTGAATAAATATACATATACATAGTTTGCCAAATGCCAAGATGAAGTCACTCAATAATGGACAAATGTTACCCAAAATGATGTTATTAAAATATTTTTATTTTCAATTATATATTATACTTTTTATGAAAAACTTTTTTTAAATTTTGAAAATATTTAAAAAAAAATATTTTTGATGAAATGTTGGCATGCCACTAGAAATTCTAGGCATGCTGCAGTGGTACATATTAATTTTCACCAGTAATGACCAAAGTATATCTGCAATTATTAAAATTTCATTATCATCATAAGTCAGTTTTATAAGATTTGGTTTTATTTGATTAATACCTTTGAGAATAGGTTTAATGTTTTAACTCTTTATATAACTGATGATAAACATTGAATAACTTCTAAATGTGAATTTTAAAATTTAAACAAATTTTTCATGCTTTTTTAAGATATGTTATATTAAAAAATTTTAAAACATTAAAAATTTTATTTATTTATAGGATCTGAAGATGGAATGCAAGATGATGATTTCCTTAAAAAGCCAATTATAAAAGAAGAGAAAGAAGAAATAAAATCAAAATTCCTCAAAGGATCAGATGATGAAGTTAATATAAATTTTTATTTTCTCTGTTTTTTTTATTGAACTGCATTTAATGTTTTATTTTTTAAATACAGTAGAATCCTGTTTCCATGTTTTTAAGTTCTGTAATTTCAGAGATATGCAAATGCATAAATCATTTAATTTGTGTTGAATTTCCATAAAATATATATAAAAAAATTCATTAAACAATTTACTGTAAAAATATCATTTATGGCTTTAAATTTTCTTATCTATACTTAATGTATGCTTGTAAATTTTATTTAGCCATTTTATTTATTAATGCATATATTTATAAATATTAAATTTAAGCATTGTTGAACTCGTGTTTTTCATTTATGCAGCCATTTTTAGAATGAATTAAACATGTAAGTTGAGACCTATTGTATTTGAATGATATTTATCATTATTTATTTATGCATAATCTTTCTTTATCTTATAATTTACATTCATGTAAATTATAGAATAAAAAATATTTATAAGCATAATTATAATTTATTTTTAATTATAATTGAAAAATATAATCTTCAAAAACTGAAAGAGAACTATACAGTCATAAGTCATATACTGTATTATACAGCTATACAATTTTAAGTCATTTCAGTTTAATATCATTGTTGATTCACGTCAATTTTTTGTTAATAAGAAAAAAAAAAAAATCTGCTAAAGACTGGGTCTCTCAGACAAAAAATGCAAAGTAAATATGCCAGTGTATCAATGTTTATGATGTTGCTTTTGCTATGGGGCTAGATGCTGTATTTTTACTTTTGTTCAGTTTCTCTGCCAGATACAGGAGTATGTTGACTATTCATTGTCAAAATATGATCTGGTTGTTGAAACTTGGTTGTTCTCTGAAACAATATATGCCACACATTCATGCAGTTCTTTTAGATTTTGAATTTTGTAACTGCAAAATCATGATATTTTATAAATTTATGAATGAAGTCATTGATAAATAAAGTAATTCTTGAATTTTGCTATCCTTATTGAATCATCTAACTTCAAATGATGTCACAGTAATTGTCCAATAGCTAAGTGATATCATTTATTTATGTCATATTCTTTTGGTTTGAACATCATAATGCCTGATGTTTTCTGTGCAAAGCATTTATGTTAGCATATTGATGTCACATTTTATGCCTGTGAGACCCAGCCTAATATCAGTTTATGCAACTTTATATTATGTCAGTCAACAAACAAATTAAAAACTCATAAAAATTTAAAAAGTCATCTAAAAACCAATAAAAAGTGCAAAATCACTTAAAAATGAATGTTAAAATATGTAAAATAATTTATAAAATTATTTAAAAGATTAAAAATTTTATTAGTGATGTTATGGGGTTATTTAAAGGGATTCAGGGTCATTTTTAAAGAGTTTATTTGACTTAAGTTGTTTTTCAACTTTAAGTCACAACTCTTGGACTGAATTAATGTCATGACATAAGACAAAGTATGACTATATATGATATTGTGATGTCATATTATTAAATACTTTGATTAGAAACAATAATGATGACCATAATTATTGGAATCTCATTCAAGAATATCATGAAATCCTCATCATTTGTATATGTGAATTTGAGACATCAGGCTTATGTCACTGATGTCTATAGTCTCATCCAAAGTCAATGAAGACTAAATTAACTTAATGATGAGATAATGACACTCAAATTTTGTGGTAACTTTTTTCCCAGTTATGATCAGTTTTGAATAATAGATAAATCAGTATTTTACAAGAAACAAGAAACTTAATGAATCTGTTTCTCACAAGTGTACTAATAATCATATGATGCAGTTAAGCTTGCTGTATGAGGTATCCCAAAGTTATTTGAATATTTCCTGTTTCTGATGTTTACTATTTAAGTTCATTATATCAACATTGCTGCATTATCCAGACTGAAATTTTCCCATATGGCATAAATAAATATGCTCTGTTCAGTTTCTTGTAATTCCATCTGATGATATATTTTTTTGATCCATTTTATATTAAACACACTATTTATCACAAGAAACTTCTTTTCTAGTTTGTATTCTTTTGATTGATTATCTTAGAGAAGAAATATGAACTACTGTAAACTAGAAGTAATCTGACTGTCAATGTCATCAGAGCAATGAAGAAATCTGAAAGAATTGCAATCAAATTCCATAATTCAAGCATAAAGTATATAATTTTAAAAAATTCTTGCTATATTAATTTAATTATCAAATGTAGAAATTCACAAAATTTGACAAACTTTGGATTAGCCATAAAATTGATGATCAAAATTTTTCTGAATTATAACCTATCAACTCAAATGTTTTTATATAAAATTATTATTTTTATACCTGACATAATATTTCAGATATAAAAATATATACTAATACTACTAAAAACTTACTACTAAAAAATAATATGTATTAATATTACTAGTGGATAATATATATATTAATACTACTAAAAACTTACTACTAAAAAATAATATGTATTAATATTACTAGTGGATAATTTTTTGTGAACTATAAGATATAAATTGCCTATGCTTCTGTAGTCAGGCTGAAATTTATTTTCTACTCAGAAAATAAATTATAAAATCTGCATAGCACTTAACATATTAAACTATTTTACAAGATGGCAGAAAATAGCTAAGAGAAAATCCTCTTATAATCAGTTTTTATTTTGGCATTTCAAGGGTAACATGATTCGTACTTTCTACTGTTTTGGTTTTTTTTTTTTTTTTTTTTTAAATTTTTTTTTTTTTTTTTTTTTTTTTTTTTTTTTTTTTTTTTTTTTTTTTTTTTAAATTTTGCTCTAGATTCAGATTAATATGATATTTTTCTTCTAAATTTTTGATAAATTCATATATTTTTCCCATCTTTGTACTTCAGAATATCACAAATAGCACAAAAGGAAGTAGAATTATATGAATAAATGCAATAATAATATACAGTTAATATAATTTACTATTAAAGATACTCTTATACCAATCAGAAACACATCAAAAATATGTAATATTTGGCTGCATAAGAAATAGAAAATATAGATAATATATTAGGAATTGAAATTTAGTGTTAAAGATGTCACTTAAAAATGAATGAAATGACAGTTTTAGTCTGTACAGCTATAAGAAAGCATCATGGACAAATCTTCCAATACAGAGATGCGAAAACGGAATCAGGATCATCAAACTCCAACCAGAGAGCCTCTAAAATTAGACAAATTGAGCTATTTGGACAGAAAACTCATCAGGAATTTGTGGATGTGAGAAAAAAAAATTAGTGTTAATCCATATGGAAAATTGTCAGGAATGAAATTTCGTTAATAAATGTACATATTGTTTTTAATATTGTCGTAAACATATGACCACTGATGACGTACAGGTAGGCCTAATTAGTGTGAGTTCGAATAATGCGATTTCGATTAGTGCGATTTATAAAATTGATACCATTTTTCAGTTAGTGCGAGCAAATATTTGATTAGTGCGAATTGTAAGCATAGACCAGTCTTACTAACAAAGCTCTTTTTATGATGTCAATTAACAAATTACCATTAATTTTTGGTTAGTAAAACTGGACAAGGAGCAGTCCAAGAACTGTCACATGACTTTGAAGGGATGAAACATCAGAAAGATGGGCTTTTTGCTGTTAACTGTACTATTATTACATTATTGTACTATTATTTAGCTTTTGCTATCGACTACAGTATAGTATTATTTAGCTTTGCTATAGTATAGTAAAGAATTTTCTTTTTTAAAAAGTACTGTATCGAAATGGATAAAAGGAAGAACACTTCTGACGTTAAAACAGGAAACGAAAAAAAGAAGAGGTTAGTGATCACACTAGAGTAAAAAATGGATGTGATTGAGCGACAGAAAAGCGACACTCAACTTCTGCTTTCGATTCGCTATTTTGGTTTTGATTTGGTAGTTGGTTTGATGATGGTATGAGACGCAATTCCTGGTAAATCATTAATTTAGATGATGAATAATGATGTAAAATATGAAAATAAATATTTCGTAAACAGTTAGTCAACGATGTAAAATATGAAAATAAATATTTCTTAAACAGTTAGTGCTGTGAAATTCCTGGTAAATTATTAATTTAGATGATGAACACTGATGTAAAATATGAAAATAAATATTTCTTAAACAGTTAGTATTGTGGCGTTATTCAATGAGGTTGGCTAATGGCCAAAATCTCACAAAGCAAGAACCAATTACCACCGGAATCTCACAGGTTAGTGTTAAGTTAGTATTGCTGAAAATAAATATTTTTTAAACAGTTAGTGTTAAGTTTATTGTGGTTAACATCGTGAAGGTTGGCTAATGGCCGGAATCTCACAAAGCAAGAACCTTCGTGAAACTTAGCTAATGGCCGGAATCTCACAAAGCAAGAACCAATTTCCCAACTTAGCTAATGGCTGGAATCTCACAAAGCAAGAACCAATTACATATTTCCATAGAGTAATACTTCGATTAGCGCGAGAAATTCGTGGAACCAATTATTCGCTATACTTTCATAGTAGAGAAATTCGTGGAACCAATTATTCGCGCTAATCGAGGCCTACCTGTATATCCAATTACCATATTTTCCATAGAGTTAATACTTCGATTAGTGCAAATTGAACAATTACCATATTTTCCATAGAGTTAATACTTCGATTAGTGCGAATTCTTAGCATGAGAAATTCGTCGATCCAATTATTCGCACTAATTGAGGCCTACCTGTAGTTAGTAATCTTTACAATTAATAAATATAATTTGTATATGTATAATGATCATAATGATTCTATGTATCTGATACACAGAAATGATCATTTTTTATGTGATTTTTTTTTTCTGATGATTATACAATATTATAGTACACTTATTGTGATTATGTAATAAATAAAAGCAGAAGGCATTCTATAAATACAGTATTATATATATATATATATATACACGTGTGTGTGTGTGTGTGTGTGTGTGTGTGTGTGTGTGTGGTATAATGAAATATCTTTGTTTTTTTAATTATTTATATTTTATTTAATTTTTTGTTCAGTTGGCAACATGAGTGGTTGGCCACCATGTTCTTTGTCTTATTTGAAATATAATAAAATTTTTTTTCTCTCTGATGTTTTATTAATATCTATCAATCCGTAGATGTGGAAAGACTTTGATATCACCATATATATAAAGAATTTGAATAAAAATCATTTTGAATTAAGATCTATTCATTGGAATGAAACTCCATAAGTGAAGGACTAACTGTATAATCCAAAGAATTACTCTGAAATTTTGTATTCATTCTTTGATATACTTAAAAGGTATTTTTAAGGATTGTACAGAAGTTATGAAATCTGTTAAGCAAATGCTATTGTTGTTTGATTTTCTGGAATAAATAACAAAGCTCTGGATGAAATAATTGTATTGGATTTCAATAGATATGATTCTATATATATATACTATTATCTGATTAAATATAATATTTCCGAGTTTAATATTAAACTATAATTCATCTTAGGCAGTTACATTATTTTTATAAATTTGTTTTAGATTTAGTATTTTAATTCAAATTTAAATTCTATTATCAAAAAATAAAATTATTAATACATTATTATGGAAATTTTCCATATTTGTGAGTTTAATATTAAACTATAATTCATCTTAGGCAGTTACATTATCTTTATAAATTTGTTTTAGATTTAGTATTTTAATTCAAATGTAAATTCTATTATCAAAAAATAAAATTATTAATACATTATTATGGAAATTTTCCATATTTCTGATTATGATTTTATGCTGAAATCCATAAATTACTTATGTAATTTATGGTTTTATATATTATATATATATTTGCATTAAGTTCTAAGTGTTCTTGCCAAGGAGTTTGAATATAGTTCTTATGCGACACCTTCAAGATGTATTACAGTAAACTCCATTATAACGCGCTTTCCTATAACACGAATTCGTACTCTATAGGTTTGACTTGGAGACTCCAGGTTTCAGCAAGTTGTATCTGGGCACCGAATTTAAGTATTATTTCTCAGGGTTGTGTAGTAAATCCCCCTACCTAATTATAAAAATAAATATTATTGTATATTGGAAATTCAGAACTTGCATGTAAAGCGTGTAAAGGACTAAAGAGGTCTGGGGCACATATCTCGTGTACGGAATATTTGGCACGGTTGGTGGTCCACATCCACAACTGGCGCAAACACAGTACTGGTAACGTGCTATTAGGTTGTGCCCACTCTGCGTTGACTGTACTTGTGTATGACTCGTGTCTAGTCAGTCAGGAGAAATCTAACTTATAGGTTATAAGTAATGTATATGTGGAAAGAATTTTTTCAATTATAGAAAATACTTGGACCAACAACCGAAACAGATTGCGGACTGAGCTGATAAAGGTTGAATTATGCACAAAACTTAATTTAAACATGAGCAATTGAGAATTTTGCGACGTCATAAAAAGCCAGAAAATGCTGATTTAATAAGGCTGCAATGTCAGACAAATATATATGAGAAAAGTCTATATAAATAAACAAATTATATGTCAATTGATACAGACTGCATATTTTTCTTCTTGTTTATCTGTTGTTATTTTATACATAAAAATAATGAAAAGTCTACACAAATAAACAAATTATATGTCAATTGATAAACAAGAAGAAAAATATGCAATCTGTATCTGTTATTTTATACATAAAAATACTTAAAATGTATTAATTATTTTTATCAATATGTATATAATGGTGGATAGTACTAACTACTCTGCGAACATTAGAATTGTATTTAATTTATAGGAATTTTTTATCAATAATAAATAATTTATATAAATAAAAAATAATTAAACATATGTCTATGTGCTTTTTGGTCATTGTCTCCGGGTGAGACCTAAGTCTGAGATGGCAACCCTAGTAATTATTGTGATTTTTTTTATCAATAATAAATAATTTATATAAATAAAAAATAATTAAACATATGTCTATGTGCTTTTTGGTCATTGTCTCCGGGTGAGACCTAAGTCTGAGATGGCAACTCTAGTAATTATTTATATCTTGAGTGTCGCACATGATACTGTCGCTTTCAAGATGGCGTCGCGCACTGGTATCAATACTTCGTTGTGATAAGTACTTTTTCTTATAGCTATTTATTGGTTCCGTTTTCGCGATTGATTTATAATTTCGATTTACTACTAGTAATATGCAAGGCGGCCGAAAGAAATTTTCGGGCCCGTGACAAGTCTGTCCTCCGGGCCCTATTTAAAAATTGCATCACTTTTTAAAATGATGCACTTTTTTTATAAATTGAAAGCTGTAGAGCAGCGTTTCTCAAACTTTATTCATTCGCGACCCCATTTTTCATTACGAGATTTTTCGCGACCCCAGATATTAAATATGAAATAAAACATACAAGTACATAAATCATTTACACACTTATTAAGATGAACACAATCAGCCAA
>AYEL01066288.1:0-16228 GCA_000484575.1 Olivierus martensii
AATATATATTTTATATAGAATATATAATATTCTATAAAAATTATTCTAATAAAAGATATACAGTTTTATATTCTTAGAAGTATTTTATATGCAAATTATGTTTATTAAACTATTAAAATTTTATTGTAAGTGCTAAATTTTTGAGAAGGAGATATATAGTTTGCTCATCAGAAAGAAATGGCTACTGTTTGTGTGTTTTCTGACAAATATTTAGTTAAAACTGAACATGAATAGTTAATCACTACTAGATCGACTTTTAATAAAATTATGATATTTAAATGAAATAGTAAATTATGTTGTTAAAATGTTTTCCTATGGATATGAATAAGAAAAAAATTTCAAATAATTGTTGAAAGATCAGTCAAATTTATGGTATATTTCAAAATGGCTATTTATATAATTAATTTAATTTTAATTGTATTTCATGGGAAGATCAGGAAATATTTAAATTTCTGTGTGTATATCTCAGAAGCATTTTTCTTCATGAATATAATAAAGGATTTTTCTCATTTATTGTTGTGTCCTCACAAATAACCAAAAAGTTAAATGAGTTTAAACTATCCAAGTTGTGATTTTTCCAAAGAGCAATTATAACTGATCTCATTATTTCTGATGTATATTTGATTCATTCTGACAGATTCTGATTTTATGTATATTCTTTTAGAATGATTCTGTAAAATAGCATTAGATGTAATGCCTTGTTTTCAAATAATGGAAATTCCATTTCCTTTTTACTTTCTTTTTACTTTACATTTATTTATTTCAATTTTTTGAATTTTTCTAGCAGAAAATTATTTGATGATATAATATATATACAGTATATATATATTGTCATTATTTGCAATATTTTTTTTGTAGTTACAGTGAAACCCCGCTCGTGCGTTCCCGTATCGTACGACTTTCCGGCTTAAACGTCTATTTTCTGGAAGTCCGAGCATTTTCCTATACATGCAATGTAAATTTTGCATCTTCCTACGTTTTAATTATATAACTTTTTTATTATGACGTCATCAGAGCTTCCTTCTTCGTGTGTTTCCCCGCTCGTTCGACTTTTCGGGCCGGTCCCCGAAAAGTTTCAAAATCGGGGCACTATAATATTCATATTTGAGAAAAAATTTGTAAATCTGGAAATAGTTAAGTGGGTTACCATTTTATTAATATTCTTAATAAAATGGATATCATCCCATAGAATTTATTCCATTTGAGTTTTGATTCAATAGCATTTTTGTATTAGGTATTTTTTCATTTTTTAATAAATTTAATTTGAAATATCTGTTCACTTTCCAGTTGAATTTTCAAAATTGATTAGTAAGAATTTTTGTATTTTTAATATAAAAATATACTGGTCTCTGAAATTTTTTATAATGAATCTCTGCTATGATTATAGATAATTGTTATACTAAATACTTTGCAGACTAAATAAAAGATGGATAATCATTATAATGTATTAAATTATGATAAGAGATTAAATGCTTATATGTATATATATATTTATATGATGATAACAAAATATATAACTTATGAAATAAGTTGTGAAAGAAAATTAAAATTTTATGAAAATGCTTATTTTTAAAACTAAATTTCATATAATAAAATTTAAATCAAATAGAATACATAGAATTATTTTAAACAAGCTTTAAATGAATAATTATTAGCATCAAGCATATTAATTAATGAGATCTAAGCAATCTTTTTTTTTTAAAATGCAATTGAATTAAGTGAGAATTTATTATATATAAAATAAGTTATTTACTTTTAAAATAAATTAATTCCTTGATATACATATATAATAAGATTTATAATATGTTTAAGCGATATTGCTGAAAAGTGAAATTAAAATACGTCATAAATATTTTTGTAATTTTAAAAAATTTTTTTCAGGAATCAGATGATGATTCAATGGATTGGGGTTCTTCATCTGAAGAAGAAAGTTCATTATCTAGTGATGATGAAAAATATGCTGGAAATCTTGCTGCAAAGTTTTTAAAAAAGTATGTAATTTCTTGTTAATAATTTATGAATTTATTAATACAATAGAAAATAGGAAAAGATTAGCATCTTATGATTTTTCCAATGTTTTTTCAGTTTCAGAAAAATTGGTCTGGCTATTTTATTGTTGTTAAAAAATTTTTAGTTTTTATAAAAATTAATAGGATTTATGTGATATAATGAAATATAAATTACTCTTACAATAGATTTCATAAATTTATAATTAATTATTAAAAAAGTGATAAACAGCATTTAATGATATGATAACAACAAAAAGTGAAGAATTCAGTAATTTTTAAGAATTTTAAAAAGTTTTTATTTTTTTATAAATAATCATTTTTACTCAGAATTTGCTAATATGGTATACTCATGATTGTATATTTGAAAAAAATGATTTGCCCCAGATAATCCTCAAAATACTCAAAAGAAAATTGGAATTATGGATAATATGCAATTAATATTAAAAAATAAAAAGAAATTCTACTATAAATTGATTTATTTGCAACAAGAAATTTTGTATATTTATAATTCTAATTTCATTCTAATTTTTATCATCATTAAGATATAATAAGGAAATTAATCTGAGACATTTAAAAATTTTTTCAGAGAGCAATTCTAAAGTAAAAAAAATCAATAATTAACCATCACTTCCAGGTTGTGAATTACCTTGGATAATCCAACACTTTGTAATCAGGAGTCTATTGTATTAATTATATGCATAGCAAATAAAATTTTATAAACATATGCATTTTGTAATATTGCATGTTTACTATTTATTAGAAAAATATATATAAAAGATCAAATTTTTTGATATCAGAGGGCAAACTGATGTCTGCATTATAGTTTACTTTCATTAAACCAATGTTTCCCAACCAGGATGCCATGAGATTTGCCAGGGGTGCTGTGAGATATTTTGGGGATAAAATTATATTTTAAAATATACTTTTATCCCCAAAATATCTCTCAGCACTCCTGACCAAAGCTGCAGCACCCCAGTTGGGAAATGCTGCATTAAAGTATAGTGCAGATATCAGTGCCATAAATACAAAATAGTCCAATACAAAAATTGTGCAAACAATATAATTTTAAACTTGGAGAGCAAGTGTAATTTGCTACTATCATAGATTGTATGGAATTGGATTTCAATATGTTAAATTCATTGCAGTTGCAATTGGTTAGACTTAATGTTGCCATTCTTCACATTTAATTAATGGAAAATAATTTATTTAAAATATTAATATGATTGTATATTTTCTTTTATTATTTATACAGATACAGATAATCCTTGACTTATGAGAGGGTTCAGTTTCAAACCTTGTCACTATAAGTCAGAGCAGTCAGAAGTTGAAAATGCTCAAAATTTATGGGTGTTACACTTCTACTATTTACTAGAATAGCATATATTATCTTAATAAACATAAAGAATATAAAACTACAAGAATCAGATACAAAAAAAAAATACATTTTCTGTATATCCTATTATTGGATCAGGGATTCTAACTCATTTATTTACATTAACCAATTACAGAATTAATGAAACTCATCACCTTGTAAATACAACTGGTTGTAAGTGAAAGTGGCAGTTGTAAGTCAATAACTACCTGCATATGTACATGTTAATTATCAAATCTAATAATAATTGAATATTATTTAAAAATTAAAGATTACATAAATGATCATGTGTGTATGTATAATATATACAGTAGAACCTGTATAAGACGACCACCTCCCATTCCAATCAAAACTGGTCATTTATAGAGGTGGTCGGCTTATACAGGTTAATTATAATACAGCATGTTTAAATGAAACAAAATGATTACACTTTAATAAAATCGAAAGATGTTTTTGTTACTAATTTATAACACAGTTTATCATTTATTCAAAAAAAAAAAAACAACATATAGTCGAAGCTGGTTATTAGGGAGTCAGATATAAGGGACAAATGTGTCCTGTCTCGGCGAAAAACCTGTGTTTTGTGTGTATTTTTCGTCGGATATAATGGAAAATTCGGCTATAAGGGAGATAATTTTTCATTTTTCTGTACTCTTCCTTGTGATGATCTAATTTCACCCTGCTTTACCTCAGCCGGCCATCAGTGTAATTTATTTAAAAATAATAAAAACATCATAAAAAGCCAATTTTCTTTTCATCCTGCTTTACCTCGGCCGGACATCAATGTAATTTATTTAAAAATAATAAAAACATCTTAAAAAGCCAATTTGTTGCTTTTTGTATTAATAATTTAAAAATTTATGAATACAAATTAAATTAAAATTGTAATTCCTCTAAAAAGACAAAATCCCAGGTGGCGCTGTACTCTAAAATGGCACCACCTAATAATTTATTATATAAGTTCATAGAAGTTTTAGAGATATACTCCAAGTTTATGAGATTAAATGACAGGATTTCTGCTCATTTATATGAGCAGGTAATATCTAGTATTAATTATTTTCCCATTTTATGTATACCACAGAACAAGATCCATAACCGGTAATCAAATAATTACACAACTCAAATAACTATATTCGGTTAAAACCGAAATAACAACCCTAGTTGAAAACTCTTCAATGTTTGCTTTGCCCACCCAACGACACGCCGATTTGTTGCGTATTCGGATATAAAGGACAAAAAGTGTAGGTCTTCTCATTTCCCTTATAACCAGCTTCGACTGTATTTAATTAGTATGAAAAAAAACCTATCAATAATGCTTTGTCGCATTCCACTTTTATTTTTTATAATTTCTACAGCAAAGCAATGTTTGATATCATTTAATTGAGACAACAATTTTTCATTATCTTCTATTCTTGATACCAGTTTAATTCTTCAACATGTTTCTTGCTGAGTATCATTCGCTTAAATTTGTGATTTCCATTGTTCCTCCATTTAGTCAGTATTTCTTTTTGAGACAATATTTTGTGGATCTATGTTTTCCCCACGTTAAATTTTTCTGTTAATGCTCGTTCAGAAAGACCTTTTTTACTGTCTTCAATCATTTTTATTCCCTGTTCTAAATTCAAGCATTAACTTTTCATTTAGCCCATAGTTTAGCCATGCTTCAACATCCAAAGTGCAGCGATAGTATCATGTGTATGAGATTACATTTGATTAATACGCTTATGTAGAACACAAACATCTGGATCCTGTGGCTGATTGTTTTCACTTTCCCTGTTTTCCCTTTATCACTTCGCCATAGGCTTTCAAGTTTTGATTTTTAACATTTTTAATACAAAATTTAATTATCATATCATAGATACAATCTAAGGAACGTGCATATTAAAAAGATATTGCATTAAAGTAAAAATGACACCATGATTTCATTATTCCAGTACTCTGCGTCATTCTCCTAGTATGAATGATGGGGAAAAATTCGCACGGTGCAATTTTTTCAATTGTAGTGATTTGGCTTAAATAAAATTTAAGTGTAAAAGAAAACTGTAGTAATGTAAGCAATAAAGATAGTCAATTAGTAGTGATGTTAAAAAATTATGGTGGTCATAGACAGTTTCACTTTACGTTTGGTCTATAAAAATGATGGTTGTGGTTGCGTTAGGGAGGTGGTCATCTTACGGAGGGTTAAATAGCATTATTTCTATGGGAAAAAATTTGGTTCCCATAAAATTGTGATTATCAAATCAGTTTTCACTGTATATATACGTCACTCACTAGTAGTGATAGAACAATAGTAGAAAAATATATTTCTTGCATTTACCAAATTTAATTAGCTTGATAATGTTCTGAATTTTTTAATTCTTCAAATATAAACTTAAAATATATTTTTAGAAAATTGTTTTAAATTCGTTTAGATCAACTGATGATCAGAAAGATATGAAGAAACGTGAAAAAAAGAGAGATAAAGAAAGGAAAGAAAGAAAACGAGAAGATGATGATGATGAAGGAAAATGGGAAGAAGTTAAAGGTGGAGTTCCTTTAATTATGGTAAGATTTTTTTTAAGTTATGACTAAAAAAGTTTTAAGGTTCACTCAAAGAATTCAATGAACCATAATAAATAAATTTAATATAACAAATATTGGAATTGCATATTCTTGGACTTGCAAAGTAATTAAAAGTTAGTATAACTAGTGTCATGCCATTGGCTACATTCCCAATATAAAAATATTTGATGAAATGCATTCTCCTGATTAAAGGATAGAAAATAATATATTTGCAACTAACTATTCAGTTAACAGTAATATGTTTTATTACCTAATAAATATTTTTCCTAAGATAAAATGTTTTCTAAAAATAATGAGAAAAAATAAAAAAAATTTTTGTAAGATATTGTTATGATATAATCATGATCATATAAGGATTTTAGATAACATAAATAATAATAGAAAATTCAGTTAACAGTATATGGGGATATATGGATTCTAACAATATGCAATACGGGTAGGCCTCGATTAGTGTGACTTTGAATAGTGCGAATTCAATTAGTGTGACTTATAAAATTGATACCGTTTTTCGATTAGTGCGAGAAAATATTCGATTAGTGTGAGTTTTAAGCACAGACCAGTCTTACTAACAAAGCTTCTTTTATGATGTCAATTAACAAATTACCGTTAATTTTCGGTTAGTAAAACCGGAACCATCTCTATGCACTGGGGATCATTTCCGGTTCTGTAAAATTTATCACATATTCTTTCTTTTTCTTTTTGTGGATTTCCTATGCCTCAATCATATTCCTGTCCCAGTTCTTCTCATCCAAATAATTCTTGCTCTTCTCCACTGCACTGCAATATCATGCAGCAGTGATCTTTGGCTTAGCACAGTGGAGAGTTTACCATACTTGAGATCCGTTTTATGTTCTTTTATCCTTGCTTCTGAGTTTCACTTTCGATTCGCTATTTTGGTTTTGATTTGACGGTTAGTTGATGATGATATGAGATGCAATTCCTGGGAAGTTATTAATTTAGATGATGAACAATGATGTAAAATATGAAAATAATAGTTATTAATTTAGATGATGAACAACGATGTAAAATATGAAAATAAATATTTAATTTAGATGATGAACAATGATGTAAAATATGAAAATAAATATTTCTTAAGTGATGAACAACGATGTAAAATATGAAAATAAATATTTCTTAAACAATTGTCAACGATGTAAAATATGAAAATAAATATTTCTTAAACAGTTAGTGCTGTGAGGTGTATTGTAGTTATTCATTATGAAGTTAGCTAATGGCTGGAATCTCATAAAACAAGAACCAATTACCATATTTTCCATAGAGTTAATACTTCGATTAGTGCGAATTCGATTAGTGAGAGAAATTTGTGGAACCAATTATTTGCACTAATCAAGGCCTACCTGTAATAAAAATTACTATAATAAAAATTTAAAGGGCAGGTCTACATCTGGAAGTGCTCTCCTTAGCACCACCTGCCAGTAAAGCCAAATATTTCATTATGCAACAGATCTTCTAAGAATACATTAAGTATATTATAAAAACAAAAACCATGCAAAGTTATACAAATTTTAAAAGTTATTTAAAATCTACATGAATTAAAAATACGTACAATTATCTGCAGTCATAAAAAAAAATATAAAAATGAAGTAATAATTGTCACAGCAAGCAGTGCTCCCTTGCAGGAGTATTGAAAACTGACCATAGCATATCCTTTAGTCTGCTTTGCTGGCTTTAAATAACCATCTCTATGCACTGGGGATCATTTCCGGTTCTGTAAAATTTATCACATATTCTTTCTTTTTCTTTTTGTGGATTTCCTATGCCTCAATCATATTCCTGTCCCAGTTCTTCTCATCCAAATAATTCTTGCTCTTCTCCACTGCACTGCAATATCATGCAGCAGTGATCTTTGGCTTAGCACAGTGGAGAGTTTACCATACTTGAGATCCGTTTTATGTTCTTTTATCCTTGCTTCTGAGTTCCTCTCAGTATATCTTACATAAAACTCTTCCCTACCCAATGAGTGATTTGTTAAAGGAATTTCATATACTCCACTCCTCTCCTTATCTTCATATCAGTCTTTATCTTTTCTAATCATCCCGAAAACAATCTGGTTCCTTTTAAAACTCAAAGTACAATTGGTTGACCCGCCAATGTTTTTGGCGAACTTTTCTATCCATAAGGCTTGGTCAACACTCCTAAAGGTATCTGATTTATTTGTCCATGTTGCCTTCTTACACAAACTCCTCTCTACCTTGTCATGTAGCCTCCTTAGAAAGCTTTCTCCATACCCATGTTCTTGGCCAATTCCCATAACTGTACTAATTTCCTTGCAGTAGGAAAGAGCAAGAATTATTCGGTCAAATGAGAAGAACTGGGACAAGAATATGATTGAGGCATTGGAAATCCTCAAAAAGAAAAAGGGATATGTGATAAATTTTACAGAACCGGAAACGATCTCTAGTGCATGGAGATGGTTGCTTAAAGCCAGCAAAGCAGACTAAAGGATATGCTATGGTCAGTTTTTGATACTCCCATAAGGGAGCACTGTTTGTTGTGACAATTATTACTTTATTTTTATTTTTTATTTTTATTTTTTTTAATGATTGTAGATAATTGTACGTATTTTTAATTCATGTAGATTTTAAATAATTTTTAAAATTTGTATAACTTTGTATGATTTTTGTTTTTATAATATACTTAACGTATTCTTAGAAGATCTGTTGCATAACGAAATATATGGCTTTACTGGCAGGTGGTGCTAAGGAAAGCACTTCCAGATGTAGACCAGCCCTTTAAATTTTGTCATGTTTATTTATTTTGTGTAGTCAGGTCCCCTGTTCTTGTTTAACAGGGTGAGTCTTGTAGTAGCAGCTGAGGAAGATGCCAAGTGCATTGAAAACATTTCTGATTAAAATCTTTTGACTGTTAAAGGGCTTTGGAGTATTATTTTTTAAAAATTACTATTAAACAAGAATAACAATCATAACAGAGAAGCAATGTATTAATAAATATCTATGAATTATATGCATATTAATTTGAAAGGATAATCTTGTAAGATTATTCCTCTGATATAATTATGAATATGTGAAACAGTTATAGAATTATATAAATATTATTTACATATTCTGTATAATAATGATTTATTTTAAAACTATTAATATGAAATCCTATTTATTATTTATTTATTCAATTAAATTTTTATATATGAAAATTAATGTTATTTCAGATCTAAAATGATCTGGAATATGAAGCATTCCATTCAAAGATTCAATAGCTTTTCAATAAATTAATCAGTATTGCTCATAGACAGCTTTAAGAATATGTATACCAACATTTTAAAAAAAGGTATCCAGCATTGCAGCCTTATGGTGGGTGTCCACTGTCCTGGTTTCACTCACTGGTATTGCCGAGTACCCTGCTTCGCCATCATTGAAAATGGAAGAGAAGTGTACATTTCACCGGCGGCCGTCTAGCCAGCAAATGAGAGGACCAATGAGATGATTCGTAAGATTTACCAAAACTAACCAATTGACGAGGAGCTAACATAATTTTGTCGGAATAATAATAATGGCTTCTCTGGTGTTTGTGGAAAATTGTTATTTCGGCGATTACAGTTTTTCCAGTAAAACATCTAGAGAGAATAATATTTTTAATAAAGCGAAAAAATGATTAGAATTGCTTGGATTTCTCTTTTCATGCTTAAAAAAAATTCGCCACTTAAAAGTCGACTGATCTTGAATAGATAAAAGCTATAATATACTTTTTATCCACTTTTGTATGATGAAATATATTTTGTTGTTGAATATTTTATTTTATTTTTTAACATAAAATCATTAAATTTGGGTACACACCAAAATAAACGAGTGTGGCGATCATACCACTAGTCAAAGATTAAAATAAATACAGTATGACGTCATTGTTAAATTTTCACCCAATTGGTTGAAAGTAATTTTGCCGAGTCCGGCAGCTGGCAGAATTTAAACTTGACAGACTACCCTGGCAATCGGCAAAACCGGTAGCCCGTCACGTGGTTACCATGGCAACTGCCGGGTGTCTGGTAAAACCGGGACAGTGGACATCCGCCTTTACTGTTAGTTTCTACCAAGAAACTTATAGTAACAGCACAGCTGTATTATTGAATACAACATGAATTCTGGATAGCATATATAATAAAGATGATTACAAAGGAAAATGCTACAATGCAACCACCAAAAAAACAAACTGGTATAATGTACTCAAAAACATTGACTATACTTGACAACAGCATCAGAAAGCAATATTGAGTCTATGGAAGTAGCATGTGTTACCAACTTTACTGATGATATTAATGCACATGGAACAATCAATATCAATGCAAAAGGTAATAGCATCAGTAAAAACGATGTTTTTTTTTATGTAATCATGCTTCTGGGTATTATCAAAAACTGCTCTTAAAGGTATTCAACTTGGTAAATTTTAAATACAAGCACTATAAAGCAGTCCAGGAACGATTCTTTAAACAATCTTTTTTATTTAGAGTAATGTTTTCGGCCTTATATTAGCCCTCTTCAACTCTTAGAATAGATACAGTCTATTGAACAACCAACTGCTAAATAATTATTTAACAGTTGGTTGTTCAGTAGACTGTATCTCTTCTAAGAGTTGAAGAGGGCTAATATAAGGCCGAAAACATTACTCTAAATAAAAAAGATTATTTAAAGAATCATTCCTGGACTGCTTTATAGTGATTGTATTTAAAAGTTACCATGTGCTTCTGGGTTTAGAGTTTTCAATTTTGAATAAATATTCAATTCAGTTTACTTTGTTTGATAGCTAATTATGCAGCCTTTCGAGAATAACTTAAAATTACAACTCTCTGCCATTTTATAACTGTTAGAATTAATTGTAATGCACAAAACATCATTGCACATCTAATCATCATATATATTATAGACATGCAATTAATTTACTATATATTAAAATCATGTTGTTATTGTAATTTTATTCGAAGCTTATAGCTTATTTGTTAAAATTGTCATTATTTTATGGCAATTTACTGTAAGATTGCAAAGAATTTAGTGGACTCTGTCATAGGCATAGTGATGTAAATGAACTTTGGCTCTCCCAGAGACCTAATACTGCCTTCTGATGCTATTGTCAGATTTAGTGATAGATTTCACTCTTACAATGCTTCATTTGCAATTAAAAAAAAATTAACTGTAAGTGCATTAAAATCATAGAAATTTTATTTATTTACTTATTTATTTAATCACAATGAATGGATTTATCTATTCATATGATAATTTTTAATTTAATTTTGTTCTGTTCCTAATGATTTTATGAATTCATAATGGTTAATACTGAAAGTACTTCTCAAATTATTATAATTAATGGTTTTTTTTAATTAATATATTTTTTTATTTACTGAATTCTAGTGTATTGTCAAATGAACTATGTGAATATCATTTGTTGTATTTGTTTTAAATTACATATACAACAAAATGTTTGATTTTTAATATTTCTACACGTTTATATTTTAGAAATATAAAAAAATAAAAAATTTCTTTAGAATTTTAGATTTTTTTTACATTTCTTTTATGATATAATAAATTTAAAATTAGCAATTTTTATATTATTACTGATATTTTAAAACATTTTTATTTTAGGAAAAACCAAAAATGTTTGCAAAAGATGCTGAAATTAATCATCAAGTAGTTTTAAAAAAACTTACTGAAATTCTTGCTGCCCGGGGGAAAAAAGGAACTGATCGTAGTGAACAAATTGAATTACTTAATGAATTGATGGGTATTGTAATAGCTCATAATTTGGGCCCAGCAATGGAAGTGAAAATTATGTTTGCTATAATTTCTGCAATATATGACTATAATCCAAATATTGCAACTTGTATGAAAATAGAAATGTGGCAAAAGTAAATATTTTATATAGAATATTTATAATGCAATAATTTTAAAATTAAAACTTTTGAATTGATTATAATTTTAGATGTCTAGAATTCATTAACCAGTTGCTTGATATTTTAATTGCTAATCCTTCGATAAATGTTGGAGAGCATATTTCTGAAGACTCTGAAGTATTTTCATCAATCCCCTATCGTGTAAGAGGTTGCATACTTACAATGATTGAAAGAATGGATGAAGAGTTCACTAAAATGCTTCAGGTAATAACAATAATTTTTATTTTATGAAATATTTAAAAAAAATATAATAAAAATTCATTAAAATTTATTATATATTATCTTGATCTAATTTCCTTTTTTGTGTAGCTATTATAGTAACATTTGGCTTTAAATCTCATATCCCTAGCTTATAGCTAGAACCATACATATTACATTTGCATTATCTCGTTTTTTTTAAATTATATTAATAACAGCAGTGAATCATGATGATTATCTGATGTGACACACTTATTATATAACTCATATTTCATGTTATAGATAGGTTTTATGCACTATAATATTATGTTGTGGCTTGCTTGTGATATCCCCATTTGATGGATGCTTAACTGAAGTTTTAGAATAACTGAGTACAAGACGATGATACTTATTGCCCCACGTGTCTATTTTTATATGCTGTGTGGTGTTATTTGGATGATATTTCTATGATTATTATTTGATAGTGATGACAACAGCAAGTTTATGGAATATGATAGCAATAATCTAGAAACAGTCAGGTTAATGAATACAAAGTTCACTTTTCAAATGTGACTATTACCAAAACCTGAGATTTATAATATTAGAGTGTATAAAAAATCATCATCTATTCCTATCTACATATAATTTATTGTTAAATCCTTTAAATACAAACAATCCAACATATCAGTATTAATATATTGAGTATAATTGATTCACTATTCATTTCCACAATTGCCAAGTTCAGCTAAATAATAATAATTTTGCATACTTGAACACTGTTAAGATAATAATATTTAAATTAAATTCCTTGGGAATTTTATATCTTAATAATCATTCTGCAACAGACTCCAGTAATAAAAAATAGTATTATATAGTCACAATTAGTTATATTGCTATCTTGATGCATGACATGTTGCAAAGTTACGAATTTCAACGAAGATCAATAATACTAATTAAAAACTAAACCTAACGGTTCTAGCGACTCTGCAAATTCCAGAGTTTGGCCTGAGCTCGGGTCTTCTTCTAAACTCTAATTTAAAAATAATTAACTTCAAAAAAATCTAACAACAATTAATGTTTAACCCGCAAAACAAAACCGGAAACTTACAACTAGAAGTAACGAATAGATGTTAGGTCGAAAACAACAAGACGATGTTAGAATACTAATAATAATTTGAATAAATTCTCAAAACAAGTTAAATAACAAAAAATATAAATTTATTGGACTCAAAATACTTACAAAAGTATCAATAAATGCTTTATTGAAACAATAATAAAGCAACAGTCAATTAATCAACAAAACTTGTTTAATCCAATTCAAATATCAACAATCATCAGCAAGTTTGATTGTTGATTAACCAAGAATTCCAATGTCACTTACGTCGATACAACACCTCTTTGAGTCGTTGGTTGCATTGGCTTTTATATCTGAATGACATACAGTCCGGTGTTCCTTCATTTACATAAATATACGTAAAATGTTTAAATTTATTAACTTACAGAGTTATCAATTCATGTCATCCTCTTTACAATTTAATTATATACGAACAAAGCCTCAATATGAGATCATTCTTACATTTTCATATCGGATCAGTGGTAAAACTTATTTAGATTAGATGACGTCATTAGCCGGGACAGCTCTTCCAGAGGACGGTTTCCGATTCTGTAACATGTGATTGCTAACTACTACGACAGAGAGTGTGGAAGTAAGTCAGCTCTTAAACTGAAATATAATATGTTAGCCAATATTGAAAATATCGATAAATAATAAAAGAGTATAATAAAATAAAATAAAACAGGTCAGAGTTAACTTCCTCACAATGTTATCTTGATAAAGATTTGTTTATCAAATCATATTAATATTCATTTAACTGAAAAATATTTCTGCCTCTGTTTTTGATTCTGGAGAAACAACAGATAGCATCTAACCTAGGATAAAATATATGGAATATATAAAATTTTATTATAAGAAAACAGCAACAGCAAATTATGCATTAGAACTAAGAATAAATACATGGGCAAGCAAAGAACTATGGAAAAGTAGGTAAAAATTTTCATTAATTTAATTAAAATGATATACAATTCAGCAAATAACATTATGCTTAGTATCTTTGCATCTAATATTTCATAATAAACTGAAATGAGACTTTCATCATTAACATGTATCTTCAAACAGATCCCAATTTCTTTCTAGAAAAATGGATATTTATGATCAATGATTGCATCATCAGATAATTAACAAAGACATACATACATACATACATTGTTTACCCTTTGAAAGTTTATCTAATCTAATTCATTTATTCAGACTGTAGATGTTAATTGTTTTAGATAGTTTTATTATTTTTTATCATTACTAGTATTTATTTTTTACTTTTTGCCTGTAATTTATAAATATGCTTAAAATATATTTTGCTCAGTTACAACTTTTTGCAAATTTAAAATGTTAAATTGCTAATTATATTAGCAATAATCTTATATCTTAAAACACAATCACAAATCACAATTTTTGTAATTCATTTATATATAATGAGAATTACATTTTAAATTATATTTATATTTAGGGATGTGATGCACATTCTCCTGAATATGTTGAACGTCTTAAAGATGAAAAAGCAGTTTGTCAAATAATTCAAAGAGTACAAGAATACTTAGAAGAGAGAGGAACACCTTCTGAATTGTGCCGCATTTATTTACGTCATATAGAGCATTTATATTATAAAGTATGTTAATTATTATTTTTACTAGAATTATAAAATAACAGATATAACTGTTATCATGAGATATAAAGATTTGTTGTCTAATTATTCTTGTTCTATAAAAGATTCATATTTCTCTAAGCAAACTTTATACAGGGGATTAAACCATTACCAATTAACCAAACGAATCTAGCCAAACTCCCCCTGGCGGATAAAGTCCATATTAAATTTTCTAAACGATTATTTTTTAAATTTAAGCTACGGTGCCACTATCTGATGGATTAATAATTAATTAATTTAGAATTTGGAAGTAATGTGGCGCCATCTAGTGATTAATGATTAAACAATAATTTTTAAATTAATTTTCCCGAAATAAAATTTTGCCAGCACACCGGACTCGAACCAGGATCCTTGGGTAAATGCCCCCATGCCTTAACCGATTAGACCACGGTGACCTATGACAGAATTCCATTTCGGGAAGTTTATATAATGATTAATATGGAGACTTACTCTATCGAACAAGGCCGAAACTATCACGTCCCATAGAGTAAGTCTCCATAATAATCAATATATAAGCTTCCCGAAATGGAATTCTGTCATAGGTCACCGTGGTCTAATCGGTTAAGGCATTGGGGCGTTTACCCAAGGATCCCAGTTTAAGTCCGGTGCGGTGGCAAAATTTTATTTCGGGAAAATTAATTTAAAAATTATTGTTTAATCATTAATCACTAGATGGCGCCACCTTAGTTCGAAATTCTAAATTAATTAATTATTAATTCAATAGATGGTGGCACCGTAGCTTAAATCTAAAAAATAATCGTTTAGAAAATTTAATATGGACTTTATCTGCCAGGGGGAGTTTGGCTAGATTCATTTGGTTAATTAGATTCATATTTTTCATGGAAAAAACTTAATGACATTACTTTTGGAAAAGATGATTTTTTATGTACTTTTGCGTTTGTATTCTAGTATAAGTAAATTCAAAAGTGCATAAGAAATTATTTTCTCCAGAAATAATATAATTATTTTAATAAAAAATATGAATTTTTTATGAAATTAGAATAATTTTATAAAAAAATCTTTACAATTCATGATAATATATGCTTTTTTCCAGTACCAAAATTAATACTAAACCCAATTTTGTAGTATCCTATTAACCTCATACCTTGCTGAAATATCAGATAGGAAAATTGATACTCTAAAAATATTTCATTTTTATAGTATCGATCAGAATAGAGATTTTAAAAATCATAGGAAGACTGAAGCTAATGTCATTCCCAACAGGGTTTAACCCTTTGCACTCCGGTGTCAATAACGTACTTGACAGGCCGAAGACCTGCTACAACTCCGTTGTCAATAACGTTATTGACAGGGTCTGGTGCCCTTATTTTTATTTATATTGAAAAATAAATTTTCAAAATATCATTTTCTGTCATATTTTTCATTGTTTTATCATAGTAACCAAAATTTTGGTAAAATTTGGATTTTTAATTAA